>SJYC01103537.1:0-14198 GCA_006408675.1 Madoqua kirkii
ATTCTTTACTGCTGTGGCACCTGGGAAACCCTGCATATCCCCTAAATACAGCATATCTGAAGTTCAATTCATATTTTACCATCTACCTAATGTGCTGAAGCTGGAACCTAGTGTTAGTCTTGACACTTTATTCATACACCCCTCATCTGAGCAATGCTAGGTTCTGTTGACTCTACCTCCTTACTATTTCTTTGATTCCATTTGTTTCTCTCAGTTTCTACAACCGCTGGAAACAGTGTGAAGAATTAGGACCTAGAGGCAGATTATCTAGATTAGAATCCCAGCTTCACCATTTATAGCTTCAATTTCTTTGAAAAAACAGAGTTGTACAACCCAGAAACTGACTGCACTATTGAACATTTATTCCAGGGAAATGGAAACTTAAACTCATATAAAAACCTGTACCTGAATGTTCATAGCAATTTTATTCCTAATCTCCAAAAATTGGAAACAACCCAAATGTTTTTCAACAGGTGAATGATTAAACAAATGGTGGCACATTCATAATATACAGCAGTAAAAAGAATGAGCTATTGATACATGCAACAACTAGGATGAGTCTGAAGCGAAAAAAAACACTCTCAAAAGGCTACATTCTGTATGATTGCCTTTATATACTGTTCTTAAGATACCAGAATTACAGAGATGAAGAGCAGAGTGGTATTTGTCAGGGGTTAGAGATCAGGGAGATGGGAGTGAGTGACTAAAAGGATCTTCTTGGTGACAGAATAGTTCTGTGTCTTGATTGTGGTGGTAGTTACATGTCTACGTCTTTTATAAAATTGTATAGAACTACATATGCACATGCACAGGCAAATGAATGCTTGTAAAACTGGTGATATCTGAGTAACTTGAGTGATAGTATCTGTGGACTATACCAATGTCGGATTCCTGGTATTGGTATTTTACTATAGTTATGCAAGTTGTTACCATTGAGGAGAGGATACTTGGGACCTTCTGGCACATAGTTTGGGAATGTGAGTCTGTAATTGTTTTTAAAATAAAAAGTTCTTTAAAAGGGTTGTATTAAGGATTAAATGAGCAAATACATACAAATTTCTAATTACAGTACTTGGTGCATCATAAATGTGTTATACCACTACTATATATAAAATAGATAACAGACTTACTATTTAGCACAGGGAACTTTATTCAGTATCTTGTAATATTGTATAATGGAAAAGAGTCTGAAAAAGAATATATATTCTGTGTATACACATCTGCATATATGTAACTGAATCACTTTGCTGTATACCTGAAACTACCATAACATTGTAAATCAACTATACTCCAATAAAGATAAATTTTTTTTAAAGAAAGTCACCAAGGTGACATTCTATAAAAAAATAAATACATAATACATGTAATAGTTGGAACAGCAATAGCAGTAATTATAGTCTAGGCACCTAATTTCCTACTAGACCTCTCACTAGGACCATTCCAACAGTATTCTTTTTGGTCACCTGCCTTTGTAGCTCTTTCTTCCCTCTAGTCCATGCTACATTGTAACCAGAGTTCTCTTCTAAAGTGCCTATTACATATTACTCACTTCATACAAAATCCTTTAGTGGCTCTCCATTGTGTTTTCATACATTAATTTTTTTTTTACTTGTAGTAGAATGAAGTGTTGGAGTCAGCATGGCTTACAGGATACTATAATAGGTGAACTAAAGATAAAAACAGAAAAATCTCAAGCAATTATTCTCACCTTCAAGAAGCTATTGTTTTAGTATTATCGTAAAGTTTGTTGCTGCTCCCTAAACCAGTGCCACAAGATTTAATGACTCAGGACTAAAAGATTTTTTTTTTATATTTCATGATTCTGTAGGAAAACTAGCCTACCAGAGGATGAGAAGCCACACTGAGAAGAACTGAAGCCCTTTAATGAACAGCCAGCTCCATGTGCAAACATGAGTGTGAACATCTTGGACCCTCTAACTCAGTCAACCCTCCAGGTGGATTCAGCTGCATGAGAGAGCCAAGTGAAACCAACAAGGAATTGTTCAGCCATCCTTCAAGTGTTTGCACCCACATGTTTGCACATGGTGCTGGCTGTTCATTAAAGGGCTTCATTTCTTCTCAGTATGGCTTCTCATCCTCTGGTAGGCTAGTTTGGCATCCTTACAGGGCATTCTTAAAGTAGCCTTCTAAAAAGGAAAAAAATCTATAAGGCTGCAAGGCCTCTTTGAGGACTAGGCTTTGGAACTTATTTAACAGCCCTTCCACCATATTCTATTGGTTAAAGCAATTCACTAAGCTAGTCCAAATTCAAGAGAGTGGAGAAATAGAAAAGGACCTTTCTCTCCATCAATTTAGGCTGCTATAATAAAGTACCATAGACTGGGTGGTTTAAACCACAAACATTTATTTCTTACAGTTTTTGAACTTGGGAAGTCAAAGATCAAGGTGCCAAAAAATTTTATGTCTGCTGGTGACCCATTTCCTATATCAGAGATGGCTGCCTTCTCATTGTGTTTTAACATGTGAGAGAGCTCACTGGGGATCTTTATTATAAGGGCACTAATCCCATTCATGAGATGCTACTCCATGAACTAATCTTCCCCCCACCAAAGGCCCCACCTCCTAATCACATTGGTGGTTAGTATTTCAGTATATGAATTTTCAGTTCAGTTCAGTTCAGTCGTTCAGTCCAACTCTTTGCGATCTCATGAATTGCAGCACACCAGGCCTTCCCGGAGTTGACTCAAACTCATGTCCATCGAGTCAGTGATGCCATCCAGCCATCTCATCCTCTGTCGTCTCCCTCTCCTGCCCCCAATCCTTCCCAGCATCAGAGTCTTTTCCAGTGAGTGAATTCTTTGCACGAGGTGGCCAAAATACTGGAGTTTCCGCTTTAGCATCATTCCTTCCCTTCAGGACTGATCTCCTTTTGAATAGACTGGTTGGATCTCCTTGCAGTCCAGGGGACTCTCAAGAGTCTTCCCCAACATCACAGTTCAAAAGCGTCAATTCTTAAGCACTCAGTTTTCTTCACAGTCCAACTCTCACATCCACACATGACCACAGGAAAAACCATAGCCTTGACTAGATGGACCTTTGTTGGCAAAGTAATGTCTCTGCTTTTCAATATGCTATCTAGATTGGTCATAACTTTCCTTCCATGGAGTAAGCATCTTTTAATTTCATGGCTGCAGTCACCATCTGCAGTGATTTTGGAGCCCCCCAAAATAAAGTCTGACACTGTTTCCACTGTTTCCCCCATCTATTTCCCATGAAGAGATGGGACTAGATGCCATGATCTTCATTTTCTGAATGTTGAGCTTTAAGCCAACCTTCTCACTCTCTTTCACTTTCATCAAGAGGCTGTTTAGTTCTTCTTTACTTTCTACTATAAGGGTGGTGTCATCTGCATATCTGAGGTTATTGCTACTTCTCCCAGCAGTCTTGATTCCAGCTTGTGCTTTTTCCAGTCCAGCATTTCTCATGATGTACTCTGCATAGAAGTTAAATAATCAGGTTAACAATATACAGCCTTGACGTACTCCTTTTCCTATTTGGAACCAGTCTGTTGTTCCATGTCCAGTTCTAACTGTTGCTTCCTGACCTGCATACAGGTTTCTCAAGAGCAAGTCAGGTGATCTGGTAGTCCCATCTCTTTCAGAATTTTCCACAGTTTATTGTGGTCCACACAGTCAAAGGCTTTGGCATAGTCAATAAAACAGAGGTGTTTTTCTGGAACTCTCTTGCTTTTTCCATGATCCAGCAGATGTTGACAGTTTGATCTCTGGTTCCTCTACCTTTTCTAAAACCAGCTTGAACTGATCAGGGAGTTCACGGTTCACATATTGCTGAAGCCTGGCTTGGAGAATTTTGAGCAGGTAGGAATTGTTTGGGCTTCTGGAAAGAGAGGTAAGAAATAACCATTGCTTAAATAAGATAGTTAATATCTTTGTCTTGTAAAAACAAATTCAGAAATAACAATCTTAAGACTGATAGAGCAGCACCATAGGCTTGTCAAGGACCAGTCTCATTCTCTTTTTCCTTTGTCATCCTTAGCATGTGGCTTCTATTTTCAAGATCACAGAATGGTTGCTGTATATCCAGCTGTCATATCCATGATCTAGGCAGAAGAAAGGAGGAAGAAAAGCAGAAGATAAAAGGGGCATACCTTTCATCTTTTAAGAACCTTTCTAGGGATTTCCCTGGTAGGCCAGTAGTTGGGACTCAGTGCTTTCACTGCCAGGGACCCAAGTTAAATCCCTGATTGGAGAACTAAGATCCTGCAAATCATGTGGCGTGGCCAAGGGGGGAAAAAAGGAAAGAGAGAACCCTTTCTATAACTCTGATCTTGATGACCAAAACTTAGTCATTTGGCCATACTTAGCTGTAAATAAGATTCAGAAATGGCTTTGGCTGACAGTATAGACTAGATCACTGTAGATGGAGTGTGGATCTATATCAGATGGGAGCTAGTAATTTTTGCCATACTTGCCTCCCTGTCTCCTCTCCTGAAGGGCTTGCCAGGTGGCTCTGATGGTAAAGTATCTGTTTGTAATGCAGGAGACCTGGGTTCAAACCCTGAGTCGGGAAGATCCCCTGGAGAAGGGAATGGCAGCCCATTCCAGTTTTCTTACTGGAGAATCCCACGGACAAAGGAACCTGGTGGGCTACAGTTCATGTGATCACAAAGAGTTGGACATGACTAAGCGACTTAACACTTTGACTTTTCACTTTCATTCTCCTGAGTCTGCTGCTGACTGACCACTTGTGCTGTTAAGCACTTCAGTCAGTAGTCATGAACTAAGTGCTGACTATGTGCTAAGCCCTGTCAGCAACTGGAAATAGATATATCTAAGACATACTCCCAGTCTGGAGAAGTTACAAATCTAGTTTTCCTGCCCCGACCCCAACTCCAAGCAATCACAGATCTTTCCTTAAGGTGTTACTGATATCCTGTTCTAGTCTTTGTCTTGCCGTTTCATTCTCTTAGTCTGTCTTTTAATGACAGGTGTGATGCAGTCCAATTTATTGTTGCTGTGGTGATGGTTAGTGCCTTTTTGTTGGCTTAAAAAGTATTTGCCTGCTATGTGGATGGAATTGAAATTTGGGGGAAAATGGATACATGTATATGTATAGTTGGGTCCCTTTGCTGTTCATCTTCAACTATCACAACATTGTTTAAAAAAAAAAATAAATTGCCTGCTT
Source organism: Madoqua kirkii (assembly GCA_006408675.1). NCBI lineage: Eukaryota > Metazoa > Chordata > Mammalia > Artiodactyla > Bovidae > Madoqua > Madoqua kirkii. The sequence goes on from SJYC01103537.1 coordinate 5,167, forward strand.
CAAAGACACACAGATACTGTGCTCTGGGTTTTTTGGTTTATTTTCCTTTTTAGATCTACATTCTATTTGGAATTTATTTTTGTGATTTGTGTAAGGTTAGAGATCATGATACAATATTTTCTATAGGAATATCCAGTTGACCCTGCATCTTTTATTTAAGACTCTTTTCCCAAATGCACTGCAATTTGTCTTTCTAGGCTTTACTTTTTCATTGGTAAGTTTTAATTACTATACTTGTACAGTTAATTACTGTGGCTTTATAATAGGTTTTACTATTTTGGAGTAGAGACCTCCAATTTTTGTTTTTAAAGGTTGCCTTGGTTATTCTTGGCTCCTTGTATTTCCATAGGGATTTCAGAATCAGACTGTCAGTCTGTCTTTTAAAGGAGAGCAGTGGGATTTTAAAGGAAAGCAGTGGGATTTTGATTAAGATTGCTTTGAAACTAGAAATCAATTAGGGGAGAACTGATGTTTTTTACTGTGAGCTGCCAAACTGTGAACATGATACAACCTTCAGTTTATCTCTCAGAAATGTCTTCTTCTTTTCAGTATACTGGTCTTGCATATCTTCTGTTAGACTTTTTTCCTCTCTCTCTTTTTTTAATGCTATTGGAAGTTGCATTTTTATTTGTTTGTTTAGTTTCTTTCTTTTCTTTTTTTTTTTTTTTAAGTTTTTTGGCCATGCTGTATGGTGTATGGGATCTTAGTTTCCCAACCAGGGATCAAACCCATGTCCCCTGCATTTAGAGCATTTAGAGTCTTAACCACTGGACCGACAGAGAAGTCCCTGATTTTGGCTTTAATATCTCCTTTGACCCATAGATGTTTAGAAGTATAATTTAAAATTTCCAAGTAGCAGAGGTTTCTTTAGGTTTTTATTTATTCAGTTCAGGTCAGTCGCTCAGTCATGTCCGACTCTTTGCAGCCCCATGGACTGCAGCACTCCAGGCTTCCCTGTCCATCGCCAACTCCCAGAGCTTACTCAAAACTCGTCCATTGAGCTGGTGATGCCATCCAACCATCTCATACTCTGTTGTCCTCTTTTCCTCCTCTTTTCTAATGAGTCAGTTCTTTGCATCAAGTGGCCAAAGTATTGGAGTTTCAGCTTCAGTCTTTCCAATGAATATTTAGAACTGATTTCCTTTAGGATGGACTGGTTGGATCTCCTTGTAGTCCAGGGGACTCTCAAGAGTCTTCTTCAACACCACAGTTCAAAAGCATCAATTCTTCGGTGCTCAGCTTTCTTTATGGTCCAACTCTCACATCCATACATGACTACTGGAAAAACCATAGCTTTAGTCAAAGATGGACTTTTGTTTGCAAAGTAATATCTCTACTTTTTAATATGCTGTCTAGGTTGGTCATGGCTTTTCTTCCAAGGAGCAAGTATCTTTCAATTTCATAGCTACAGACACCATCTGCAGTGATTTTGGAGCCCCCCAAAATAAAGTCTCTCACTATTTCCATTGTTTCCCCATCTGTTTTCTATGAAGTAATGGGACTGGATGCCCATTAGACTGGATCTTTGTTTTCTGAATGTTGAGTTTTAAGCCAACTTTTTTGCTCTCCTCTTTGGCTTTCATCAAGAGGCCCTTTAGTTGTTCTTTGATTTCTGCCATAAGGTGGTGTCATCTGCATCATTTAGTTGCTAAGTTGTGCCCAACTCTTGCAACCCCATGGACTGTGGCCTGCCAGGATCCTCTGTCCATGGAATTCTCCAGGCAAGAATATTGGAGTGGGTTGCCATTTCCTTCTCCAGGAGATCTTTCTGACCCAGGAATTGAACCCTGGGTCTTCTGCATTGCAGGCAGATTGTTTACCAACTGAGCTATGGTATTTCTTGCAGCAGTTTTGATTCTAGCTTGTGCTTCATCCAGCCTGGCTTTTCGCATGATGTATTCTGCATATAAGTTAAATAAGGAAGTGACAATATGCAGCCTTAATGTACACCTTTCCCAATTTGGAACCAGTCGGTTGTTCCACGTCTGGTTCTAACTGTTGCTTCTTGACCTGCATACAGGTTTCTCAAGAGGCAAGTCAAGTGGTCTGGCATTTCCATCTCTTTCAGAATTTTCCACAGTTATTGAGAGCCATACAGTCAAAGGCTTTGGCATGGTCAATAAAGCAGAAATAGATGTTTTTCTGGAACTCTCTTGCTTCTTCTATGGCCCAAAGGATGTTGGCAGTTTGATCTCTGGTTCTTCTCTGCCTTTTCTAAATCCAGCTTGAACATCTGGAAGTTCACAGTTCACATACTGTTGAAGCCTGCTTTGGAGAATTTTAAGCATTACTTTGATAGTATGTGAGATAAGTGCAGTTGTGTGGTAGTTTGAACATTCTTTGGCATTGGCTTTCTTTGGGATTGGAATAAAAACTGAGCTTTTCCAGTTCTGTGACCATTGCTGAGTTTTCCAGATTTGCTGGCATATTGAGTGTAGCACTTTCACAGCATCATCTCTTAGGATTTGAAATGGCTCGACTGGAATTCCATTTCCTCCTAGATTTGTTTGTAGTGATGCTTCCTAAAGCCCACTTGACTTCGCATTCCAAGATGTCTTGTTCTAGGTGAGTGATCACACCATCGTGGTTAACTGGGTGGTGAAGATATTTTTTGTACAGTTCTTCTGTGTATCCTTGCCACCTCTTTTTAATATCTTCTGCTTCTATTAGGTCCATACCATTTCTGTCCTTTATCGAGCCCTCTTTACATGAAATGTTCTCTTGGTATCTTCAGCGGATCTTCCCAACCCAGGGATCAAACCCAGGTCTCCCGCATTGCAGGCAGATTCTTTACCACCTGAGCCACGAGGGAAGCCCTTTTATTTATTATAGTTATTTTAATTATTATTGAAAGTTGAAAGTTAAGTCTCTCAGTCGTGTCCAACTCTTTGCGACCCCGTGGACTGTAGCCCACCAGGCTCCTCCGTCCATGGGATTCTCCAGGCAAGAATACTGGAGTGGGTTGCCACTTAATTATTATTAGTTATTGTTAATTATGTGCTTCTCTGGTGGCTCAGAATTCACCTGCAATGAGGGAGACCTGGTTTCAGTCCCTGGGTTGGGAAGATCCCTTAAAGAGGGGAACGGCTACCCACTCTAGTATTCTAGCCTGAAGAATTCTGGGACAGAGAAGCCTGGCAGAGCCTACAGTCTGTGGAGTGGCAAAGAGTCAGATATGACTGAGCGATTATTGTTATTTATTAATTATTGTAGTTAAAGAACATACTCTGAATTGCTCAGTTTTCCTGCCATTTGCCCTATTGTGTTTTCTTGTTTGGTTTTGTTTTCCTCAATTGAGAGCCTAGTATCTGTATCCTTAACCTTGAAAATCTGTCAGAGACCAATCTCTACAGAGCTTCCCAGCATAGCTCTCAAGTTTGCCTGCCTGCACTGCTTCAAAATCTGGCAAATGTCTCGATGGTTCCAAATTCCCAAAGTTCAAAAAGACAGTCTCCTTGACATCAAATGTCTCTTCCTAAAGTGTTACCAATTTCTTGTATATCTTTCCAGAGACATTCTGTTAATCCTTTTCAAGTTTTTTTCCCCATGGCAAAACTTCTCATGAAATAAAAAATTTCATGCAATAGTCCAGTGTGTAAGAAATGAAAAGTCAGCTGCCATTCTTGGAGTAGGAGGTTTCCCGATGCATCTTCAGTTTGAAAAACTTCATTTAAAGTGGTAATGTCATTTAACTCCAAGAGAATTTTATTGCAGTATTCCTTGTATTAAAAAAGTATTTTGTGATGAACTATTTAAAAATGTTAATTTACTTTTGATGTTTTAGATTCTGAAATTGTGATGAATTTTGAATCAGAGGAGTAGAGTATAATGTGGTCAGCAACTGCATGATAGTAGTTATGACTTTATGAGAAAAGTATACTTTAAGCAGTTTGAAAATAATTTTTAATGTTTTTGTGCCAGAACTTTAATAGCATTTTCTGTATTCTTTCTCAAAATGATAAACGTTTCAGTCTGTGAAATTCATGCAAAATTGTAATGTAGCTATTTATATTTATTATTTAAGCTCACTCCTGGTTATTATAGAAAACTTAAAAATAATCCTAATTATTTTTAAATTAGGTACACTGTAATATAAATGTATTTTCAAAATTATTCTTTCTTTATTTTACATTCTTGATAATATTCTCTCTCTGTATTTCACAGTTTTTCATTTTCATTTTTTGTAGAGTTGGAAAATATTTAAGTCTCAACAAATGAATTCCACACTTGAACTCTGCTGCATTCCTGTGCCACCTCCTCCATTAGAACACTGATCTTACAACAGAGGTAAAATCATACAATTTAACTTTTTAAAGGTTAGAGAATGAAGTTCCCATAGTTAGACATGTTGGAATTTTTGGTAATTTTTGGTGGGTAGCTTCTGTTTACAAAATGTTCCCTTGGTATCTCCAATTATCTTGAAGAGATCTCCAGTCTTTCCCATTCTGTTGTTTTCCTCTATTTCTTTGCATTGACCACTGAGGAAGGCTTTCTTATCTCTCCTTGCTGTTCTTGGGAACTCTGCATTCAAATGGGTATATCTTTCCTTTTCTCTTTTGCTTTTCTCTTGCCTTCTTTTCACAGCTATTTGTGAGGAGTTTTTACCTAGGAAGCTTGAAATAATCACATCTTAATTATTGCCTTTTAATTTTACTTTTGAAAGTGTTTCCTTTTTAATTGTTGTCTTTAAATTTTTTTGTTTCCTAAACTTTGCAGCTCTTAAATTATTGAATTTACTCAGCATAATTGTATTGTCTAACTACATCTAGATCGATGCTGTTTATGAAATTTCTTTAATAATGTCTGTGTTCTACATCTGTGCTTCTAATATAGGAGACACTAGCTACATGCTGCTACTAAGTACTTGAAATGTGGCTAGTGCAAGTAAGGAATTGGTGGGGGTTTTTTTAATAGTACAGTTGTTTTTTGTTTTTTTTGGTTTTTTTTCTAATTCTTTTGGCCATGCCATGTGGATTGTAGGATCTTAGTTCTGTGACCAGGGATCAAACTGAGACCCTCTTCTGTGAAAGCTCTGAGTCCTAACCACTGGACAGCCAGGAAATTCCCAGGAATTGATTTTTAAATTTTATTTTAATTAGTTAAAACTGGACAGTGCAGCTTTAATGTTTTACTAGAGTTTGGTATTTGCAATAATAGCATATGTTAAGTGCTTTGTTTCATACTTATACCTTGAAATATGTAGATAGTTATTGACCTTGTTTGAAAATTTGCAATAACAAAACCATTGTTTACTGTCATATGTCACCCTGATAATTGTATAGCTTTGTTTATCCAAGGGTTTTGGTCCATTCGAAATCCTTGAGAGCCTTTAGAAATCCTTGAGAGCAGTTATCATCGTTTAGCTCACTGCTGTCTGTTAACTTACTTAATCTTCTAAAAAAATTCTTTGACATAGGTAATCCCCATTTTGTAAATGAGGGATTTGAGACCACAGATTAGTTAAGTAACTTTCTCAAGTTAATATAACTTGTAGGTTATGGAGCTGGATTCAAATTCAGGCAGTCTAGAGCAAAAGGCTGTACTCTTTATAACCAATTGGCCGTCCTGCCTGTTATAACCTGTTAGTCGCTCAGTTGTGCCCGACTCTTTGTGACCCTGTGGACTGGAGTCACCAGGGGGCTCTGTCCATGGAATTCTCCAGGCAAGAATACTGAAGTGGGTAGTCATTCCCTTCTGATCTTCCTGACCCAGGGATATGAACCTAGGTCTCCTGCATTGCAAGTGGATTCTTTATCATCTGAGCTACCAGGGAAAGCCTAGTTCTCTCTAAATTGTCAGTTTCTAAAAAGAATACATATACGACGGAGGAGCTTGGTAGGCTGCAGTCTTTGGGGTCGCTAGGAGTCAGACACAACTCGGAGACTTCGTTTTCACTTTTCACTTTCGTGCACTGGAGAAGGAAATGGCAACCCACTCCAGTGTTCTTGCCTGGAGAATCCCAGGGACCGGGGAGCCTGGTGGGCTGCCGTCTATGGGGTCACACAGAGTCAGACACGACTGAAGCGACTTAGCAGCATGATCAGCTAAGACACAATATATATCTGTGTTGGTAGTGAAGAACTTACTGTACTTGTACAAGTATTGTGAGTTTGCTTGTTGACAATAGTTATTGACCTCATTAAGATCATTTTTCAGCACTTTATTTTTTTTGTTGTTTTATTCAGATCTTGCTAATAAAGGTTGCCATTGCTATGGTCACCAAAAAGATAATGATTTTCTGTGATATACTTTTTAATTTGTTTCATACTCTGGAAGTGAGGCAGTATGGGCCTGAATTTATCTGCATGCTAGAATATCAGCTTGATTTCTGCTTTTAAATATAGCTTTTGTATACCAGATGATGGGATGAGTGTAATATGCAGCAGAAGAAATGATTTTCAGAATTCTGTATTGTCTGTTTAAATAAAAAGAGGACTTGCAGTATGTTAATAACTATGTTCATGCTGCTAAGTCCCTTCAGTCATGTCTGACTCTGTGCAACCCCATAGACGGTAGCCTACTAGGCTCCACCATCCCTGGATTCTCCAGGTAAGAATACTGGAGTGGGTTGCCATTTCCTTCTCCAATGCATGAAAGTGAAAAGTGAAAGTGAAGTCGCTCAGTCATGTCCAACTGTTCACAACCCCATGGACAGCAGCCTACCAGGCTCTTCCGCCCATGGGATTTCCCAGGCAGGAGTATTGGAGTGGGGTGCCATTGCCTTGCCACCTCTAAATGCTAAAAGATGCTGATTTGAGTTAGAAGACATACATTTAAATTTTTTCTTTGTATCCTATTGGTTACAAAAGAAGGTACTAAAATATATTTATAGGATTTTAGAGTTAGAAAGTCACTTATCATTGTAGTGACCTGAAGCCCAAAGGGTTTAAGTTATTTGTCGAAGATTGTATAAGCTTTGTGGTTCATTGATTCAGCAAATAGACATTAAGTACCTGTTATGTGTCTGCTGCTGCTGCTGTTGCTAAGTCTCTTCAGTCGTGTCTGACTCTGTGTGACCCCCTAGACAGCAGCCCACCAGTCTACCCTGTCCCTGGGATTCTCCAGGCAAGAACACTGGAGTGGGTTGCCATTTCCTTCTCCAATGCGTGAAGGTGAAAAGTGAAAGTGAAGGAACAGTTATTGTAGGACAGCACTACAGGCTGGAACAAAATCCCTGGTGTGAAGGTGTAGATGAAGCGATAGAGACACTGAGAAGTGAATATGGTCAGAACATAGGAAGCTCTCGGGGGAGAAGAATGAGCTGTAAGAAAGGGACAATTACAATTACATTTTTCAACCATACATTTCAGTAGGTATTAAATTTAAATTCCAGCTCTGGCACTTAATTTGTGTTGCCATGTGTGGATCAGTCAAACTTTACACTTTAATTTTCCTCTCTGTTACATGGGGATAACAGCTATTTTATAGTACATAGTACCCTGAAGATTAATTTTGTACTGCTCATAGTAGATACTTATACAGTGTTTACCTTCAGTTCAGTTCACTTGCTCAGTCGTGTCCAACTCTTTGCGTTGCCATAATTGCAGCACGCCAGGCCTCCCTGTCCATCACCAACTCCCAGAGTTCACCCAAACTCATGTCCATTGAGTTGGTGATACCATCCAGCTCTCTCATCCTCTTCTCCTCCTGCCCCCAATCGCTCCCAGCATCAGAGTCTTTTCCGTTGAGTCAACTATTCACATGAAGTGGCCAAAGTTCTGGAGTTTCAGCTTTAGCATCATTCCTTCCAAAGAACACCCAGGACTGATCTCCTTTAGAATGGACTGGTTGGATCTCCTTGCAGTCCAGGGGACTCTCAAGAGTCTTCTCCAACACCACAGTTCAAAGGCATCAATTCTTCGGCACTCAGCTTTTTTCACAGTCCAACTTTCACATCCATACATGACCACTGGAAAAACCATAGCCTTGACTAGATGGACCTTTGTTGGCAAAGTAATGTCTCTGCTTTTGAATATGCTGTCTAGGTTGGTCATAACTTTCCTTCCATGGAGTAAGTGTCTTTTAATTTCATGGCTGCAGTCACCATCTGCAGTGATTTTGGAGCCCCCAAAATAAAGTCTGACACTGTTTCCACTGTTTCTCCATCTATTTCCCAAGAAGTGATGGGACCGGATGCCATGATCTCCATTTTCTGAATGTTGAGCTTTAAGCCAACTTTTACACTCTCCTCTTTCACTTTCATCAAAAGGCTGTTTAGTTCCTCTTCACTTTCTGCCATATGGCTGGTGTCATCTGCATATCTGAGGTTATTGATATTTCTCCCAGCAGTCGTGATTCCAGCTTGTGATTCTTCCAGCCCAGTGTTTCTAATGATGTACTCTGCATAAAGTTAAATAAGCAGGGTGACAGTATACAGCTTTGAAGTACTCCTTTTCCTATTTGGAACCACTCTGTTGTTCCATGTCCAGTTTTACCTGTTGCTTCCTGACCTATCAGTTTCTCAAGAGGCAAGTCAGGTGGTCTGGTATTCCCATCTCTCTCAGAATTTTCCACAGTTTCTTGTGATCCACACAGTCAAAAGCTTTGGCATAGTCAATAAAGCAGAAATAGATGTTTTTCTGGAACTCTCTCGCTTTTTCCATGATCCAGCAGATGTTGGCGGTTTGACCTCTGGTTCCTCTGCCTTTTCTAAAACCAGCTTGAACATCAGGAAGTTCATAATTCACATATTGCTGAAACCTGGCTTGGAGAATTTTGAGCATTACTGTACTAGCATGTGAGATGAGTGCAATTGTGTGGTAGTTTGAGCATTCTTTGACATTGCCTTTGTTTAGGATTGGAATGAAAACTGACCTTTTCCAGTCCTGTGGCCACTGCTGAGTTTTCCAAATTTGCTGGCATATTGAGTGCAACACTTTCACAGCATCATCTTTCAGGATTTGAAGCAGCTCCACTGGAATTCCATCACCTCCACTAGCTTTGTTCCTAGTGATGCTTTCTACGGCCCACTTGACTTCACATTCCAGGATATCTGGCTCTAGGTGAGTGATCACACCATCGTGATTATCTTG
>SJYC01103538.1:0-20615 GCA_006408675.1 Madoqua kirkii
TTTGAAATAGGTCAATTGGAATTCCATCACCTCAAATAGCTTTATTCATAGTGAGGCTTTCTACGGCCCACTTGACTTCACATTCCAGGATATCTGGCTCTAGGTGAGTGATCACACCATCGTGATTATCTTGGTCATGAAGATCTTTTTTGTACAGTTCTTCTATGTATTCTTGCCACCTCTTCTTAATATCTTCTGCTTCTGTTGGGTCCATACCATTTCTGTCCTTTATTGAGCCCATCTTTGCATGAAATGTTCCCTTGGTATCTCTCATTTTCTTGGAGATCTCTAGTCTTTCCCATCCTGTTCTTTTCCTCTATTTCTTTGCATTGATCACTGAGGAAGGCTCTCTTATCTCTCCTTGCTATTTTTTGGAACTCTGCATTCAGATGCTTATATCTTTCCTTTTCTCCTTTGCTTTTTGCTTCTCTCCTTTTTACAGCTATTCGTAAGGCCTCCCCAGATAGCCATTTTGCTTTTTTGCATTTCTTTTCCCTGGGGATGGTCTTGATCCCTGTCTCCTGTGCAGTGTCACGAACCTCCATCCATAGTTCATTAGGCACTCTATCTATCAAATCTAGGACCTTAAATCTATTTCTCACTTCCACTGTATAATCATAAGGAATTTTATTTAGGTCATACATGAATGGTCTAGTGGTTTTCCATACTTTCTTCAATTTTAGTCTGAATTTGGCAATAAGGAGTTCATGATCTGAGCCACAGTCAGCTCCCAGTCTTGTTTTTGTTGACTGTATAGAGCTTCTCCAGTTTTGGCTGCAAAGGATATAATCAGTCTGATTTGGTGTTGACCATCTGGTGATGTCCACGTGTAGAGTCTTCTCTTGTGTTGTTGGATGAGGGTGTTTGCTATGACCAGTGCATTCTCTTGGCAAAATGCTGTTAGCCTTTCCCTGCTTCATTCCACATTCCAAGGCCAAATTTGCTTGTTATCCCAGGTGTTTCTTGACTTTACTTTTGCATTCCAGTCGCCTGTAATGAAAAGGACATCTTTTGGGGGTGTTAGTTCTAGAAGGTCTTGTAGGTCTTCATAGAACCATTCAACTTCAGCTTCTTCAGCGTTACTGGTTGGGGGATAGACTTGGATTACTGTGATACTGAATGGCTTGCCTTGGAAACGAACAGAGGTCATTCTGTTGAGAGATCATGTACTGCTCATAGTAGATACTTATACAGTGCTTACTTTAGGACCTTATTACCTGTCTTTTTGAAATGAAAGAAATGAAACACAGGTTTAAGTATAGCTGGTAACGGGGTATGATGATTTAAACATAGTTAGAATGATGTCCAAACTTCCAGTTCAAAGATAAATAGGTCATAGGTATGTAAGGGCTTCCCTGGTGGCTCAAATGGTGAAGCGTCTGCCCGCAGTGTGGGACACCTGGGTTCAATTCCTCGGTCGAGAAGATCCCCTTCAGAAGGAAATGGCAATCCACTCCAGCACTCTTGCCTGGAAAATCCCATGGATGGAGGAGCCTGGTAGGCTAGAGTCCATGGGACCTGCAAAGAGTTGGACACGACTGAGTGACTTTACTTTTACTTTTTAGGTATGTAATGAACACATAGGGAACATAGTAAATAATATCATAACAGATTTCTTTGGTCAGGGTTGGTAACTAGTTTTATTGCAGTGATCTTTTCATAATGTATAAAAATATCAAATTGCTGACATAAACCTGAAACTAGTATAATATTGTATGTTAATTATAACTCAATTAAAAAAAAATAAACATAGCTAGAGTTAGTGACCTAAAGCTTAATCTGGCTCCAGAGTCTGTGCTCAGTATGTGTCCTGGGAATCCCTTTAAGTGGATCTGTGGAGTTAAAACTGTTTTTCACATTAATACTAAGATAGTGTTTGACTTCTTGTTCACTGTCATTCTCTGGTGTGTATACCTTGAAGATTTCTAGCAACACATTGGGTGCAGAGGCAAGTATAAGATTTGCAGAAATTGTAAAACAGCACTATTCTGTCACTATAGTTTTTGTTTTGGAAAAATGAAGTTTCTTTTAAAAATGTTATTTGTTAACATGTAATGGGCTTATATAATAAACTTGAATTTAATGAGTTAATAAACTTGTAAAATGTAGGGGTGAAACTGTCAACTGAGACATAAAATTGAATCTAAACCATTACATTCTATTTCTTGTCATTAAATCAGGTAAAGTTCAAAAAGTAGCTGATACAGTGTTTATACTTATAAGGCTCACTGATAACTTTCTTTTTTCTCACTGTCAAGGCACATTTTTTCACATTTTTGAAATCAAGATATACATTGTCTAAATATGCTTTTCAGCAGCCAGGCAAGTAAATTTTGAAATATCAGTGATCATTCATATTTGGTGTTTTGGGAATTTAGCTTTGTGTATTCATTTATTCATTTATCATTTCAGGTGATTTAAGTAGGGTTGAATTGTTAACTGAATTTTTGCCTCTTAATTGTTGCTTTAATGTCTACAAAATATCACAGTATAATACAATCTTGCAGTAATAATTTTCTCAGCAGAAGATTGCCTCACACATGGCCTTTAATTCAAAGACGGCAATATTACCAGATCTCTGTCTCTAATTTCACACCTGAGCAAGGTTAGTCTGAATGACTCTTATATCTGGGAGAATATCTGGCTGTCAGAAGTTTCTGGATGATTTTGAAAGAGGCTCTTAGCTTCCATCTATATTTAATTTGGAAAAAAATAAAATTATTAAGCTTAAACAGAAAATGCAGAAGATATTTCAGGATTTGTTATGACCAAAAATAAGTGTCATTGCAAAGTTGCTAAATAAATTGAGTTCATGAGCACAGATAATTAAATCAGATGTTTGAGTGCCTGCTATGTACACAGTGCCTGTCCTTGTGAAGTACAAATTCTAGTGGGAAAGCCAATAATAAGTAAATAATTAGAACTTTGTATGTCAACTATCCATCATTAAAAAAAATTATTTACAGATTTTGCTAAAATGATATGAAGGAAAGGACAGAGTGTTAAAGGTTGGAGGGAAGAGCATGTAGAGGCAGCCAGTATAAATAGAGTAGACACAAGGACTTCTATGAAGAGGTTAACATTGAACAGCCATATACAAAGAACTAGGAGAGTGTGGCAAGTGTAAACAGACTAAAGGTGGCCAGAAATGTAAGGGATAATAAACTACTGTCTTAAAATTAGTATCATAAAATCAGGGAAGTATAGTGTTTTGGTTATAATTAACACCGCTGTATTCTTCTGTCTAAAGTTAATTAACTTGCAGTCACATTTAAAAGAAAAACAGTATTGATAGAAACCAAGGTGATTTGACAAGGCGAATTTGTTTTTATGAGAGATGTCATATAGAAATTTAACATGAGAAATATAACTTGGATGTAATACTTTTTTTTAAAAGTGAAGTTGGTCGTTAGGATTACTTGGGGAGCTTTTTCAGACTGTATATTCTGGGCCCTGTATCAGTTAGGGATTCCAGTGCGGTATATATCAGTTAAACTTTTATGTTTCTTTCAAAAAATAATGTTTGATTTTCTTTTTAATTTTAAAAGCTGTTGCATTGATCTATATTTCTGTCTTTGTGCCAGTACCATACTGTCTTAATGACTGTGGCTTTGCAGTAGAGCCTGAAGTCAGGCAGATTGATTCCTCCAGTTCTATTTTTCTTTCTCAAGATGGCTTTTGCTGTTTGAGGTGTTTAGTATTTCCATAGAAATCTTGAAATTATTTGTTCTAGTTCTGTGAAAAATACCGCTGGTAGCTTGATAGAGATTGCATTGAATCTGTAGATTGCTTTGGGTGATATACTCATTTTCACTATATTGATTCTTCTGACACAATGGAGTATTACTCGGCCCTTAAAAAGAGTAAACTTGAATCAGTTCTAATGAGATGGATGAAACTGGAGCCAATTATACAGAGTGAAATAAGCCAGAAAGAAAAACACCAATACAGTATACTGACACATATATATGGAATTTAGAAAGATAGTAATGATGACCGTGTATGTGAGACAACAAAAGAGACACAGATGTATAGAACGGACTCTAGGCCTCTGACGGAGAGGGAGAGTGTGGGATGATTTGGGAGAATGGCATTGAAACATGTATACTATCATGTAAGAAACGAAGCACCAGTCTGTGTTCAGTACAGGATGCAGGATGCTTGGGGCTGGTGCACAGGGATGATCCAGAGAGATGATATGAGGTGAGAGGTGGGACGGGATTTCAGGATTGGGAGCTCATGTACACTTGTGGCGGATTCATGTCAATGTATGGCAAAACCAATACAGTATTGTAAGGTAGAATAAAGTAAAAATAAAATTTAAAAATATAAATAAAACTTTTATTGCTTAAAAAAAAGCTGTTGATGTTTTTTGTAAAGAATTTGAAAATTTTTTGATTAATTATAGTTGCTTTTTGTTGTCCTTTTCTATAAAGAAGTCATTGTAGTCAAAGTATAGATATTTTCTAAAACATAGAAATAAATCATAAAAGTCATTTTCAGTATTTTAAATATTTATCTAGAAACTTGTTCGTTTTTTTTTTTTTTAAGTATTTGTGTGTGTGTAGCAGTAGCTAGTTTGAAATGATGAAAAAGAACACAGTTGCAGCAAGAAACTATAAACTGTTTACCCTTGAACGACACTGGTTTGAACTCAGCAAATCCACTTGTACTCAGATTTTTTCAGTAAATAGATGCAGTGCTACATGGTACATGGTTGGTTGAATCTGCTGATAGGGAGGGCCAGCTGTGAGAATTGAGTATCCTTGGATTTTGGTATCCACAGTGGATCTGGAACCAACCAACAGAGAAGATTTTACTTAGGAATCAACTTAAGTTGAATGTTCTCATCTGTATGAAGAAAACACAGAATTTATACAGGCATGAAAAAGATTTTTGATAAAGAGCAGTGCTGTGCTTTTGTATTGGATGACTCTGATGTGAGGATGTCATTTGAAATTAATTATAAATTTAATTCCTATGAGGATGGAGTATAGAAACTTATCAGTAGAAGTCTAATATTTAACTGGAAGAATAAAGCAGGCAATAATAATGAAATACATTTTTAGGAAAGAATTAATATGGAACTTGTACTATTATAAAGTGTTAGTCATTCATTCTGTCCAACTCTTTGTGACCCCATAGCCCGTATAAAGTACATTATAAAGCCACAGTCATTAAAATATAGTTCTGGTACAAAATTGGGAATAATAGCTCATAAATAGTTCCAAATATACGTGGAACTTTTTGTTGTGTTCAATCTCTGAGTCGTGTCTGACTCTTTGTGACCCCAGGGACTGTAGCACGCCAGGCTTCCCTGTCCTTCACTATCTCCTGTTGTCTGCTCAAACTCATGTTCGTTAACTTGGTGATGCCATAAGGGTATGGGAAATTTCCTAAGATACCGTTATTAAAGATACTGTTATTAAATATAAAATAATTGATCATTCCTTGATTTAATATCATCCGATATTAAGTAATAAGTCATACAGTAAGTCATGTTTAACCTTTTCCAGTTATGTTAAGCTCTTTTTTAATGTTTGAATCAGAATCCAAATAAGATTTATATTTTGGTTATTGATTGTTTTTATTTATTGGTTTGTTTGTTTGTTTGTTTTTGTTTAATGCTTTATTCCATTTCACAGTACTGTATTGGTTCTGCCATACATTGACATGAATCAGCCACAGGTGTACACGATCTCCCCAAGCTAAAGCCCCCTCCCACCTCCCTTCCCCACCCATCCCCCCAGTTCATCCCATACACTGGCCCCAAGCATCCTGTATCCTGTATTGAACATAGACTGGTGCTTCATCTTCCATATGATTGTATACATGTTTCGTTGTCATTCTCCCAGATCTTCCCACCCACTCCCTCTCCCTCTGAAGCCAAATGTCCGTTCTATACCTCTGTGTCTCTTATATTTTCTCACTTTCGGGGTCATCATTACTGTCTTCTAAATTCCATATATATGTGTCAGTATACTGTATTGGTGTTTTTCTTTCTGGCTTACTTCACTCTGTATAATCGGCTCCAGTTTCATCCATCTCATTAGAACTGCGTCAAACTTATTCTTTTTGAGGGCTGAGTAATACTCCATTGTGTATATGTACCACAGCTTTCTTATCCATTCATCTGCTGATGGACATCTGGGTTGTTTCCATGTCCTGGCAATTATAAACATTGCTGCAATGAACATTGGGGTACACGTGTCTCTTTCAATTCGAGTTTCCTCGGTGTGTATGCCCAGCAGTGGGATTGCTGGGTCGTAAGGCAGCTCTATTTGCAATTCTTTCAGGAATCTCCACACTGTTTTCCATAATGGCTGTACTAGTTTGCATTCCCACCAACAGTGTAAGAGGGTTCCCTTTTCTCCACATCCTCTCCAGCATTTATTGCTTGTAGATTTTTGGATCGCAGCCATTCTGACTGGTGTGAAGTGGTACCTCATTGTGGTCTTGATTTGCATTTCTCTGATAATGAGTGATGTTGAGCATCTTTTCATGTGTTTGTTAGCCATCCGTATGTCTTCTTTGGAGAAATGCCTGTTTAGATCTTTGGCCCATTTTTTGATTGGATCATTTGTTTTTCTGGAGTTGAGGTGCATAAGTTGCTTGTATATCTTTGAGATTAGTTGTTTGTCAGTTGCTTCATTTGCTATTGTTTTCTCCCATTCAGAAGGCTGTCTTTTCACCTTACTTATAGTTTCCTTTGTTGTGCAGAAGCTTTTGATTTTAATTAGGTCCCATTTGTTTATTTTTGCTTTTATTTCCAGTATACTGGGAGGTGGATCATAGAGGATCCTCCTGTGATATATGTCCGAAAGTGTTTTGCCTATGTTCTCCTCAAGGAGTTTTATAGTTTCTGGTCTTACGTTTAGATCTTTAATCCATTTTGAGTTTATTTTTGTGTGTGGTGTTAGAAAGTGGTCTAGTTCCATTCTTTTGCAAGTGGTTGACCAGCTTTTCCAGCACCACCTGTTAAAGAGACTCTTTACTCCATTGTATGTTCTTGCCTCCTTTGTTGAAGATAAGGTGTCCATATGTGTGTGGGTTTATCTCAGGGCTTTCTGTTTTGTTCCATTGGTCTATATTTCTGTCTTTGTGCCAGTATCATACTGTCTTAATGACTGTGGCTTTGTAGTAAAGCCTGAAGTCAGGCAAGTTGATTCCTCCAGTACCATTCTTCTTTCTCAAGATTGCCTTTGCTATTCGCGGTTTTTTGTATTTCCATACAAATCCTGAGATTATTTGTTCTTATTGATTGTTTTTAACATCCCTTTTAGTCCACTCATTTTCCTCTTGCAGTTTATTTGAATAAATCCATCAGCCTATCTTAAAAGCATTTGCTACTTGAAAATCAAGGAGCATTTCTTACTCCTTTTTGTACTCCTTGTTATAGTGCATTATATA
Source organism: Madoqua kirkii (assembly GCA_006408675.1). Taxonomy (NCBI): domain Eukaryota; kingdom Metazoa; phylum Chordata; class Mammalia; order Artiodactyla; family Bovidae; genus Madoqua; species Madoqua kirkii. Next base: position 7,411 of record SJYC01103538.1, read on the forward strand.
TGGATATTTAGGGAATGATGGGGAGATTAGAAAATCCAGTTTCTTTTTTTTAGATAGAAATTTATTATGAAATGTGACACATTCAAGAAATATTATCTTTTTCATTTCAGTTGCTTTGGAGACATTTCCCTCCCTGTTCAAGAAATTTCTTTTTTCTTTTGATTACCCTTTTCAGTCATAAATTAAAAACCTAAAACCTTTTGTTGTCTGCCTCACTTAAAAAATAATACATATATATTTTTACTTTTTTGTAATTCAGAGTTACACAATTAGAATATCCTCAGTTAATCCTTGCCTCAGAGGTAAACACTTAATAATTTATATATTTTTCCTCCTAGCTTTTCACATTTATATAATTTTTGATGGAATTGTATACTGTTATACAGCTTGCTCTTTCCACCTGGACATTTTTCCATTTTAGAAAATATAAATCTACCTTCTTCAATGGCCTTATTTTGTATAGTGTGTATATATGTATATGTTTATCATCATTTTGCTGTGCATATATGACCTTTGATTTCTAACTTTTTTACCTTTGTAAAAATCTGTCCCATTGTGTATTCTATTATGTATAACTTATTCCAGTTGTATATTTGGTAAAAGGACTTCCCTTGTAGCTCAGTCGGTAAAGAATCTGCCTGTAATGCAGGAGACCTGGGTTCGATTCCTGGGTTGGAAGATCCCTTGGAGAAGGAAATGACAACCCACTCCAGTATTCTTGCCTGGAAAATCCCGTGGACACAGGAGCCTGGCAGGTTATAGTCTTATGAGGTCGCAAGAGTCGGCCACAACTGAGCAACTAAGTACACACACTAGGCATGGACTGTACCTTTGTCTTGGGTAATGTGCAGTTTGATTTTACTTTGTAAACTAGCTTTTGTTACTTTTTACTTTGGAATATAGTTGTTGGGGGAAATATAAAAGCATTAGGAAATTAGGTTTCAAACATAACATTAAAGATAGAACTTCTTTATAAATAGTTTTGTTTTAATTGAACACTAGTCTGAAACTGGGGCTTGCCCAGTAGCTCAGCAGTAAAAAATCTGCCTGCGATGCAGGAGCTGCAGGGGACACAAGTTCGATCCCGGGGTCAGGTGGGTCCCCTGGAGCGAGCAGGGCATGGCAACCCACTCGAGTATTCTCGCCTGGAGAATTCCATGGACAGAGGAGTCTGGCAGGCTTCAGTCCATGGGTCGCAAAGAGTCAGACATGACTGAAGCTACTTCCAGGAAGGCAGTCTAAAAGTAAGCCTCCTTATCTAAAATATGCACTAGATGAGTTTCTCCTTAAATGAAAGGCACACATCATTTACTTTGATAGTTTCTGTAAGTAACACTGTCCTCAAATTCAGTGCCTTTTTTTTTTCTTTTTTTCTTCCAGAAAAGAGGAATAGAAGGTAGAAGAAGATGCTGGGATCTGAACGTGGTGTTGTGGAAGAATGGTTATCAGAATTCAAGGTAAATTGCATTGAGGATGACAATGTGTCATATGATTCTGTATGTTGTAATTCAGTGCATATATTCATGTATATGTTCGTGGAGAAACGGAGACAAAAGTTACAAAGTGGGAATGGCAAAATATGAAATAACTTGTTTCTGTAATTGCACCACTTTAAAAAGACACTAATGTTAATAATTGCAAAAGACCCTGATACTAGGAAAGATTGAGGGCAAGAAGAGAAGAGAGCAACAGAGATGGTTGGATGACTTTACCAACTCAGTGGACATGAGTTTGAACAAATCTGAGAGATTGTGAAGGACAGGGAAGCTTTCTGTGCTACGGTACATGGGGTCACAAAGAGTCAGTATGACTTAGCGACTCAACAACAACAACAAATGTGAATTATGGCCAGAAGATAACATGTAAAAATGAATCTGTTTGTTAGGATTGATAAGATGATATATTCAATAAAAGAAGGGGAGCCTCCAAGCTCTAATAAGACATGGAAATCAAATTTGTGCCTTATGTTTTTATTTCCTGTGATTAAAAATCACTCATTAATTTTACTAAAAACTGTATAATTTATTAACACTATAGATATAAGTGTTTTGTGAAAATAAAATACAGGAATTGAAATATATCCCTTGCTGGTTTTTTTTAGACGAAAGTGACTCATTTCAGCAAAGCTTGTGAAATACGTGATTTCTAATCATTTCTCCTGGTTGACTAGTTAGAAGAATTGTATAACATCCTAGTTTATTTGTTTTATTAGCTCATGGTTATTTCATGTATTAATTGTTTTTTACTTTTCTTAGTTGACTGTTATAAATCTTTTTGAGAAGAACTCATATAAATTTAAGTTTTTGACTTCTCAAATATTAAGTTCACTTTAAGTTTCCTTTGATGTTTCTTTTAGGCATTACCTGACACTCAGATCACCAATTATGCGGCAACTTTACACCGGAAAAAAACACTGGTACCAGCCCTCTATAAAGTTATTCAAGACTCAAATAATGAGGTAGGACAGTTTATAAGAAAAATGATTTTATTGTACTACATAAGAAATACGTATACTAAAACACATATATGTAACTTTTGTAGTTTTCCTTTTTTTTTGTTTAATCCTTCCAATGGGACTGGAAAACTTTCTTTCTGCTTATTTTCATTCTGATAGTTGCTTTGGCTTTTCCCATGACCTCCCTCTCCATATTTTTTAATGTTTTGACTAAATTTGTTACAGTTGAGGACAGTACATTTTGATTCTTGGTTTGAGTGACCACCATCTTAGGAGAGTATTTATTTGAAACTTTACTCTGTTTCCTGTTTTGGAATATTTCCTTTCCTGTAATCTACATTTTAGCCATACATGGTTTGAGATTTATTCAAGTGTTGTTTGCAGTCCTTCTGTTGACAGTATAGAACTCTGTATAATCACTCTAATCAGAGAATTCAGTCAAACTGGTAATGTGAAATGATGCTGCTAGTAAATTTAGCTTGAAAATGACCAGAGAAAGCCTAAATAATCACAGTCAATAAACTTAGAGTAAGAGTTTGATGTTGTTTAGCCTTGTGCTAGAAGGGGAAAAAAGTGCAGCTATCGACTCTATATGTTAACTTATGCAAAATACACACATTATCTTTCCATTAACATAATAGTATGACATACAGTTTTATCACCACTGGATTCATGTATGCTTTAAAATGAAATGAAAGGAACACACAGGAAAGTAGCTTCTTATCTTCCCAGATACAGCCTCCAAGAGTGCCTCTGCTGTGTACTGGAGTGAGTTTGAAGAAGTTCAGGTAATCATCTCCTAACCAGCAGCTTAACTTAAAGTGCATCTTCATTTTTGTCCTATCACTAAAAGCTTGCTTATTGACCTCTTTCTTTCGTATCTCCTAAACTTGGATTGGCTCTCAGTTGGGCTTGCATCTGTTGCTATTTGTAGCAGCAACCGCAGGACTCATTTGCTTCTTTTTCTCTTGCTGTGTATTTTTGAATGTTTTGTAACTTTAGGGATGATAATGAACACATATACATATCTTTCTTGGTCAGGAGTTTTCAGAATTCTGTGTGAATACTGAATGTATGTATTCCCTTGTTTTGTCTTAACATTAAGCTTTGCTTATTAAAATATATTTGTTTTATGCTTTCTTTTTAAATTGTAAGTTCTTCATGGGCAGGGTTTATATATTTTTATATCTGTTTATATATATATATGTGTATGTTAATTCCCTAGAATGTAGTATTTTATCACTAGTAAATATTGATTAGAAGAATAGTGAAATACATGGAGAGAATTCCTTGGCTGAGTCTAACCAGTGGACTGCCAGGAAATTCCTGTAGAAGTTTAATACTCCATATCGTGGCCAACCTGTACTGTAACTCGTTTAATCCCTAGACCAGCATGTTACTTTTTCTGCTTTCCTTCCTTCCAGATCCCTTACTCACTGCAGCAGTTCTGCTTCTTCCACTTCCAGAAAACCATTGACCCTACTGCTTCTTTATGATTTAATTATTCTGCCCTCCTGCAAATGTCTCATGTCTCTCTTTTCTTAGCTACATTTTCATGGTCCATCATTACAGCCATTCCCTTGCACGCATTCTCAGCTCCTTTGCTTCTCATTCCCTTAATTAATATTCTTTGGGCAAAATCTCAACACTAGATAAAATCCACCCATCCATCTCTTTCATGCCTATACCTGAGCAACTCAACATACCTGGAGAAAAGTTTTTGTTGACTTTCTCCACTTAAATGCAGGACTGAAAATTAAAAATGAGCATATAATACTTCATTTTACACTTTCCCACTGTTCATTTTATTCCTTCCTTTTCCTCACACTTAGCATCCTTCCTCACTTTCACTTTGCTTTCTGTGTTGTTATAAAAGAAGGAAATAGTTGGAAACTATTTTCCTACTCAAATCTGCTGCTCTGCGAGCATCTCTAGTCAAACTCTCCTGCTTTTTCTGCTGTTCAGTGGATGAAGTGTCTCAGATTGTATCAAAAACTATCTCTTCCACTTAGGCCTGGATTTCATCTTCTCTGACCACCTCAAAGATTGCTCCTGCAATTGTCTGCTCTTTTTCTTCTGTTGTTGATTTTTTTTTCTTTCTTGATGAAAGGAATATGAAAAACAACAATATTCTATTTTTTAAAAACCTTCTTTAATTTGCCTCCTATTTTATTACCTGCACCATTTTTTGTTCTCCTTCCCAGTGAACTTTATAGTATTCCTATTCAGCCTCTGCTTACTTGTGCTCATTTCCTCTCCTCATATTTTTTTATTACCCACTCATATTTGGATTCAGTCTCCATAATTCCACCCAAACTGCTCCAATGCATTCATCACATGGCAAGCCTGTTAGTAATTATCATGTCAAAACTATCTGCTAAGTTTGAGGGAAGTGTAAGTTATTCTTAACATCTTTTGCTGTAGGTGATAGCACCTTTTAAGTATAAGTGTTAGTTGCTCAGTAGTGTCTGACTCTTTGCAACACCATGGACTATAGCCCACCAGGCTCCTCTGTCCATGGAATTCTCCAGGAAAGAATACTGGAGTGGGTTGTCATCCCCTTCTCCAGGGGATCTTCCTAACCCATGGATTGAACCTGCATCTCCTATATTGGCAAGAGGATTCTTTACCATCTGAGCCACCAGGGAAGCCCCATCTACCTATATTTCTGTCTATTTATTTACTTATTTATATACTGTGCCACATGGCATGTGGGATCTTAGTTCCCCAACCATGGATTAAACCCAGGCCCTTGGCAGTGAAAGCACAGAGTCCTAACCACGGGGTCTGCCAGGGAAGCACCTTTCCCTTTTTCAAACTCTGTGAGGAGGTCATTTCTGATACTGAGAAACTGAGAACATGATGGCATGATACATATGCTTGGAATTAAAGAGTTTAACAGTACATTGGCAAGTTTTTAATAGTCTTATTTTGTAGTGGTATCTGATGAAAATTTACTGGCTTGCCAGTCACTTCCCCGCCCTCCTTTTAAACAACAAAAGTACTAATTTCGGTTAATCTATATTTCTTTGCAGTGCTTATTAAAATACAGTCTCTACATGCTAATGTACTTGGTACTGAGGCCAGGAAATAAGGTCTTTATAACATAGACAAATCATAATAGTACCACAGCCAATGAAATTTAGAGAAGACAATTTTATAGTCTTACTAAAGAGGAAAGTAGATTTAAAACATGGACATATATTTTTAATACATAAATTTATGAAGGCAACAATGTTTAATTCCCCTAAAGAGCTGAATGTTGTCAGTACTTTAAAAAGTTACCAGCAGTTGGCCATTTTCAAAAGTTCATTACTCCATTATTGGTACTACATAGACTATACTGCTTGAAATTCAGCAATCCTCACCTCTTCCTTCACCTCCTTTCTGGTATAAGAAGAGTTGTATAGTGAAAACATCATCTGTGTCAAAATATCTGAATTCTGGTGTCTTTCTCCACCACTGATTTCTGTGACCTTGGACAAATTGTCTAACTGGTCTAGACTTCAGTGTAAGTGGAGAGTTGGCATGTTTTTTAAGATTTTAAATCCTATGATAGTGATTTCATATAAAGCATTTGATGGTTAGTAGGCTAGAAAGTATGTAAATTTTTTCTGGCTTTAGAGTTCTTAAGAGTTAAGATTGAGTCATCTAAATAATATTAACTGTATAATCAATATAGGATTGTTGACTTGAATTTACTATTGTGAAAGTAATGACTTTATTCTGAAGTGTTATATTATTAGAAACATATATATCTACATTCAAGCAGTTACAAGGGTATTTATGTATTATTTAGAATAGAAGTGTATAAATTATTGAATTATTCCTTTTTAAAAGCTACTGTTACATTATTATATGTAAAATAGATAACTAATGTGGACTTAACTGTATAACACAGAGAACCCTACTCAATAATTCTGTAATGACCAATATGAGAAAAGAATCTAAAAAAGAGTGGATATTTTGTTAAATTGCCTAATTTGAAAAAAAGAGTGGATATTTTGTTAAAATCTCTAATTTGAAGAATGTCTCTCATGACAGCCATTAACAGTGAATACTCCTCCTTTAGTATGTTAAATGATACCTTTGACCCAGTCCAGTAATTTTTTTCCCCTATCACACCTAAGCTCATCTTTTAGTCAGTCACTCAGTTGTGTCAGTCAGTCATGTCTGACTGTGTGACCCCCATGGACTGTAGCTCACCTGGCTGCTCTGTCTTACAAAATTCCAGAATATGGAGTCAGTAGCCACTCCCTTCTCCAGGGATCTTCCCAACCCAGGGATTGGGTCTCTCACACTGCAGGCAGATTCTTTATCTTCTGAGCCACCAAGGAAGCCAAAGCTCATCCCTTAGGTCTGTCAAACTTCAACAAATTTATTTAAATACAATTCTGTGAGCACTACCGGGGGCCAAGATGGTATGTTTCATCCTTCTTAAACCACGAAGCTACTTCCTGAATCGTACAGTTTGAATGATATAGGCTCTGTCTAAATTTTAGATGGTTAATAAATACAAGAAAAGGATTTAGCAAAATAAAAAGAATGTATGTATATGTGTAACTGATTCACTGTGCTATATACCTGAAACTAACACAACCTTGTAAATCAGCTATACTCCAATAAATATTTTTTAAAAAACAAAAATCTGGTGTTAAATTTTAATTTAACCATAATTTTATAGTTTCCTCTCAAGTGTTTATCTGCATTTTAAGATCATAGGCAGTTTTCTATAGTCTAGCATTTTTGTGAAGTTATTCTAGCAACACCATTCTAAATTAACAGTACAAGTTTAGGAAGAAGGAAGAGGTTTATATAAACTGCTCGTTTTCTTCTTAATATTATAAAGTTCCTTATGTCATATTTTGTGATATTATATGAAAAATTATTAAGTTAAACATTGGAAAGGCTATTTCTGTATACTTCCTTCTTTTGCAAAGTCTTTCCAATAAATACAATCAGTAAGACTTAAGTCAGTCTTAAAATATAAAAGTAATCTGTTTTACTTATATGTCTTTAAATGAGAAGGTTAGTTTTCATTCCAATCCCAAAGAAAAGCAATGCCAAAAATGCTCAAACTACCACACAATTACACTCATCTCACACACTAGAAAAGTAATGCTCAAAATTCTCCAAGCTAGGCTTCAGTAATACATGAACCACGAACTTCCAGATGATCAAGCTGGTTTTAGAAAAGGCAAAGGAACCAGAGATCACATTGCCAACATCCACTGGATCATGGGAAAAGCAAGAGAGTTCCAGAAGAACATCTATTTCTGCTTTATTGACTATGCCAAAGCCTTTGACTGTGTGGATTGCAAGAAACTGGAAAATTCTGAAAGAGATGGGAATACCAGACCACCTGACCTGCCTCTTGAGAAACTGATATACAGGTCAGGAAGCAACAGTTAGAACTGGACATGGAACAACAGGCTGGTTCCAAATAGGAAAAGGAACAGGTCAAGGCTGTATACTGTCACCTTGCTTATTTAACTTATATGCAGAGTACATCATGAGAAATGCTGGACTGGAGGAAGCACAAGCTGGAATCAAGATTGCCAGGAGAAATATCAGTAACCTCAGATATGCAGATGACACCACCTTATGGCAGAAAGTGAAGAAGAACTAAAGAGCCTCTTGATGAAAGTGAAAGAAAGAGGAGAGTGTAAAAGTTGGCTTAAAGCTCAACATTCAGAAAACGAAGATCATGGCATCTGGTCCCATCACTTCATGGGAAATAGATGGGGAAACAGTGGAAACAGTGTCAGACTTTATTTTAGGAGGAAGCACAAGCTGGAATCAAGATTGCCAGGAGAAATATCAGTAACCTCAGATATGCAGATGACACCACCTTATGGCAGAAAGTGAAGAAGAACTAAAGAGCCTCTTGATGAAAGTGAAAGAAAGAGGAGAGTGTAAAAGTTGGCTTAAAGCTCAACATTCAGAAAACGAAGATCATGGCATCAGGTCCCATCACTTCATGGCGAATAGATGGGGAAACAGTGGAAACAGACTTTATTTTCGGGGGCTCCAAAATCACTGCAGATGGTGACTGCAGCCATGAAATTAAAAGATGCTTACTCCTTAGAAGGAAAGCTATGACCAACCTAGTCAGCATATTAAAAAGCAGAGACATTACTTTGCCAACAAAGATCCGTCTAGCCAAAGATAGTTTTTCCCATAGTCATATATGTGTGTGAGAGTTGGACCATAAGGAAAGCTGAGCGCTGAAGAATTGATGCTTTTGAGCTATGGTGTTGAAAAAGACTCTTGAGAATCCTTTGGACAACAAGGAGATCAAACCAGTAAATCCTAAAAGGAATCAGTCCTGAATATTCTTTTGAAGGTCTGATGCTGAAGCTGAAGTTCCAATACTTTGGCCACCTAATGTGAAGAACTGATTCATTTGAAAAGACCCTGATGCTGGGAAAGATTGAAGGCAGGAGGAGAAGGGGATGACAGAGGATGAGATGGTTGGATGGCATCACCAACTTGATGGACATGAATTTGAGCAAGGTCTGGGAGTTGGTGATTGACAGGGAAGCCTGGTATGCTGCAGTCCGTGGGGTTGCAAAGAGTCAGACGTGACTGAGCGACTGAACTGAACTGAAAGTTGAAATTTAGTTTATTTCCAACAATATTATTTGACATTCTTTTCTTCCAATCGAAACTTCTAAAAATGGAAGATTGTAAGGGTTGGTAAGAACAGAAAAAGAAACTAAATATAAACTAGTATATTAGTGAAAGGACTGATTATCTAAGAAGTTAATTAAGTACCATGTGTTGAAAGAGATGTTGATATTATATGGGCATGAAGGACTTCTTATAGTTACAGAATTGGTCAGTTCAATGTGTAGTCTCTGTATAAATAGAGATTGAGGTTTTGGTTGCACTGATTTCGAATAAGCAAAAATTAATATTGAGAATTTATTTTTAAAATACAAGTATATGTGCCTTAAAAAAATACAGCCAAAAGAATGGAAATAGCTAATGCACGTTATTTTCTTTTTAGCTCCTGGAGCCTGTCTGCCACCAGCTGTTTGAGCTCTATCGTAGCTCTGAAGTTCGACTTAAGAGGTTCACACTGCAGTTCTTGCCAGAATTGATGTGGGTTTATTTACGGCTTACAGTTAGCCGAGACAGACAGAGTAATGGTTGCATTGAAGCACTTCTGTTAGGAATTTACAATTTGGTAAGTGGAAAATAATAGTTGGAAAATGTCAAATATTTTTTTAAGTCCTCTGAAATAATACTTACAGAATAGTTAGAGGAAAAGAAATTTAAATGTCTATTGAATAACTTATTTGAATTAATTAAATTGAGTACATAGGTGTTCAGTGTATGCTAGTAATGCATTGTATAAAGTAGGTGAAACTATTATAATTGATGAAATTATTTATGGCTTATTTTTCTTATTTTTAAATTGACTAATATTTGTAATACCTTGCATTAAAATTTTTTAATTTATTTTTAATAATCATTTGATAAAACATTATGTATCTGATACTATATTGTTCATGAAATTGTTTTCTTTTAAGGAATTCTTAAGTACCTTAAACATTCTGGGTTTTTTCCATGGTGTCCTGTTTAGAGCATTGGTGTTGAAAATCCAGCCCTTTGAATTCTTGTATTCTGTGTATTCCCTGTAAACAAACACTCTGCATAATAAAACTGTTTGTAGATGAGAGGTACCTCAACTAAAGTACCTCATAAAACATTTGATCTACAAAAAATATTCTGCGCCAGTGTCCATTTCTCTTAAGCATTATCTCTTAAAAAATCATTAAAGAACATTTCCATCACTGAAATGTGAAGGGAGAAGCCTGGCCTTTGAAGTCACTTGTATATTGTTTAAAAATAGGCCCTGCCACTTATTGGCTGTTGTAAGTTTAAACAAGTTACTTAATACCTTGATTTCAATTGCCTCATCTGTAAAACAGAAATAAAATGTTGATAGTAGTATTAAAAGCGATTAGAAGTACCCAGTGTGTTGCCTGAGGTGTTTATTGAATGTTTACCACTATTATAAGTAGTAGTAGTAATAAAAGTGGTATCATAATTAAAGGTGAGTTGTTTTAATGAAAAGTTGGTGTAGGTATAAAATTACTTTGCTACCTTACCTGATTTTTTTCTTTGAAAATAGGAAATTTTGTTTCATCTATCATCATGTCTCTAATGCTTAGCACAGGTGCTTAGTAAATGTTTATTGATGTTATTGTTTGTACTGTTTGATATAATAAACTTCAGTGGTGGAACAAATAAAGCAAAAAATTGGGGGATGCCTCACAAGTTCTTGACAGTACTTGTTGATGCTATGGTTTAATTATCTTTTGGTATCTTAAAAATAGTGTACTGTTTTAAAAACACTCAATTATGTATCATAAATGTAATCTCGGGTTTCTGTCTTCTTTTAAATCCCTTATCTTTGTTATCTCATCTCTGTGGTTCTCAATTTTTCTTACCACCCTGGATTTCTTTCGTATATCCATTTCTCTTTTTTCTTCTTTTCTCACTTCAGTAGCTTAACACCTTCTCCACAGATATACATGGATAAAAATCAAAAGTATTTGACTTAATTTGAAATTTAGGGATAAAAATTAAAATTTTATCCCCTAACTTAAATCAGGCCCATTCATCTTAGCATAGACTTTCTCTGAGACACAGTGGCTCAGATGTAGTAACTAGTTTGACTACAGAGTGGGTAAATGGTTTCTCTAAGGATTTTTAAACCACTTTCCTGCCAAATTAGAGGTATGGCCATTGTTCACATGCAAAACTGATACTCTCCTGTGACATGTTAAACTCAGAAATTGGTTCTCAAGGAAAGTTCTTTTGGGTTTGTGTTTTGGTAATGATAGTTGTTTTTATTGTTTCTTTTATGCTGTATAACTACTCATCTCTCTGACCACCTTCCTTCTAAGTCTACTAAGGATAGTCTCTCTCTGGGTTTTATGCCAGTCATGTATACTAATATGGTTTTAAAAGAAACATTAAAATAAGACAATAGACAAAAGGATTGGTGCAGGAGGGGCATTTCATCCCTCTAATTGCTGGTGTCTGTAGGCAGGTTTTTACTGATATTTGTAGAAGACTGGAGGTACCCGAGGCTGTAGAAATGAATGCCATGACTTTTTCAGTGAAAGATAAAATGCTTTTAAAAATTCATAGGGATGTTTCTGTTGTTCAGTAAAAACTATTAAGTATGAACTTATGATTAATCACTTGGACTAGTACCATATAATTATGTTAATATGTAGCTTATTTCAGGTCATTAATTTATTACTGAATAATTTAATTGTAAGATTTTCTTTTAATAAGTGTAGATCTCTTGGCTAAGACTTTTAATTTTAATCTTTTATATGGGAATTCTATTTTTAGTTTTCTGAGGACCCTCTATACTATTTTCCATAGTGGCTTTACTAACTTACATTCCCACCAACAGTGTAGGAGGATTCCATTCTCTCCATACCCTCTCCAACATTTGTTATTTGTAGACTTTTTAATAATGGCCATTCTGACTTGTGTGAGGTAGTACCTCATTGTAGTTTTGATTTGCGTTTCTCTAAAATTAATGATGTTGAGGCTTCCCTGATAGCTCAGTTGGTAAAGAATCCACCTGCAATGCAGGAGACCTTGTTTTGATTCCTGGGTTGTGAAGATCTGCTGGAGAAGGAATAGGCTACCCACTCCAGTATTCTTCAGCTTCGCTTGTGGCTCAGCTGGTAAAGAATCTGCCTGTAGTGCAGGAGACCTGGGTTTAATCCCTGGTTTGGGAAGATCTCCTGGAGAAGGGAAAGGCTACCCACTCCAGTATTCTGGCCTGAAGAATTCCATGGACTATACAGTCCATGGAGTTGCAAAGAGTCAGATACAACTGAGTGACTTGCACTTTCAGTATGTTTTCATGTGCCTACTGGCCCTCTGTATGTCTTCACTGGAGACATGTCTATTAAGGTCTTCCCTTTTTTCGATTGGGTTGTTTGTTTTTTTTGTTCTTGAGTTAAATGAGCTTTTGTAAATTTATTTGTAACATCATTTGCAAATATTTTCTCCTATTCTAAAAATGTGGAACACTTCACAAATTTGCATGTCATCCTAGTTAGGGCTATGCTAGTTGTCTCTGTTATCTTTACATTAATCTTTTAAACTCAGCTAGTTTCTACTAAAAGATATGATAACTTGTAATCTCCCTGGCTGTCCTGCAAATTTATCATGAGGATTATATATGTGCCTATTTCATGTCTTTGTTGTCATGGTATTTTTGATTAATTGTGTTATTATATCTTTCAATGTCTCCCAAAGGACGTCAACTACCAAAGTGTACAAATTTGCTAGTTGGGTAAAGATACACAAGGGTAATAATATTTTTATTACCATTTCTAAAAGTCTTCCCCAATTGCTAATTATATATTTGTTAAATTAAGAAAGCAATTATTATTTCTTTTAATAGAGTTGTATGACTGTTTTATTATGTCTGAATTTTTTTTAACCATAGGAAATTGCTGATAAAGATGGAAACAATAAAGTTCTGTCTTTTACCATCCCTTCCTTATCTAAGCCATCAATATACCATGAGGTAAGTAAGATTGGAGAGGTAAAATCTTAAAAAATTATCAACATATTGAGCACAAGTCAGTTTCTTACTAGACATAAATTATTCCTAACACATCTTTACAGATTTGTTTCTTTAGATGTTTGTTATTAGTGATATAAAGCTGAGCTGTTGTCAGGAGCTGTCTCTTATACACAT
>SJYC01103544.1:0-16436 GCA_006408675.1 Madoqua kirkii
TATTTCCTGTTATTTTATAATATCTTTAATTTTGCAATGTACTTTTTCTGTATTATTATTCAAGGTTGAAGATGGGGACAATAAATTGTTATTTTTAAATTATGCTTTATGATTGTGTGCTGATTATAAATGATAAATGAAGGGTCTATAGAAATTCCATATATTAACAATATAGTTAATAGTAGTGGGAAAATGTATTTTCCTTTGTAGGGTTTATTAATTGTGACTGTTTAAGCTGTTGATATACCAAAAGTTTCTTCATTAAAAATAGATAAAATAGTTACCTTGTGTAATTTGGTAATGACAGTCTTCCTCGTCAGCTTATTTTGTGGAGTTCTTCAGTTAACTGTGAAAAAATAAGAAAATCAAAGCAATTGACAATAGTTCATCCTTTTCAATCACATTCTTCAGAAATAATGCTGTTCTATATGTGATAATCACAAGATGTGTATAAGAGACAGAAATTCATGTTTTTATCACTTATCTATAGTAGAAAGGATATTGATTAATGGAGTTATTAAATCAGAACCCTATTGACATATAAGATTGACCATTAAGACCAGAGCTAGTTTATTACCATATATACAATAATAAATTTATTTAACATGAATTGTAAAATTTTTTCTTGAGGGACAAGTCTTTGCTTTTTTCCTGTCTGTGTCATATTGTTTCTACTGTTTTGGCTTCATAACATATCCTCAGAGCTCCAATATAGATGTTAACATTTAAAAAAATATGTTGACAGTGCAAAAGATAGTAAGTAGATCTCTATTTATTGCATTTATTAAAATGCAAGTTCCTTTGTCTGATATATAATTCTTAAGTTACTTTTACTGGTTATCTTGGTAGCTTATGTGGTCATATTAACGACTTTCATACTTTGAAAATATTGTGGAAAGGGGACTAATCTGATAGTCAAGAGATTAACATGAATTAGCAATGATATCTTAAATGAATCACTTAATTTCTCTAAAGCTTACTTACCATCTGTTATAGAAGAGTTATACCAGATCATCCTTGAGTGTTAAATTTTTCTTGAATCTGGTAGGTTGGTTGAGTTAATGAGAGTAAGCCCCTAAAGGCTTCCGTTAATTAGAAAATACAGGAAGAGATTCTGCTCATTTCCAGTCTATTTTTAGATCAATAACTGTGGCTCAATTTTCATTTTCCTGATTCCACTCCAGGTGTTTTCTGAGTTCCCAGAAACAAATCATGCTTAAGGATTTAGGAGAAAAGGCCAAAGCTCAGTGTGCTCCACAGGGATATAGTATTAGTGTACTGACTTCATTGCCTCTGGCTTTTTAGAATATTGCTTACATGCTTATTACTGTTATTCCCACTGCAGAAGATCAAAATGCCCATTTGTCTTTGTCTGAAATATTTGATGATTTAATTTTTAATCCACATTGTAATTTATTTTGCTGACAGAATCTGGCCAACTATATCCTGTTTGGGGATTTTTGCTGATAAATCCACAGTCATTAACCTCATATCTCTTTAACACCTTTATTAAAGTAGATTTTCTATTTTAGTATATATTTTGCCATGTTCTTTTCATTTTACTTTTCCTTACAAAATCTCCCTGATGATAGAATATAATAAATTATTTGAGAGAAAGATGTCCCCTCTGTCTCTTAACAAAATCACAAATTCTGCCTCCACATTTACTATTATTATTTAGGGTAAAGGTTAGATGGGTCTAATAGGGCTTCCCAAACTTCACTTTGATGTTTGTTGTATGCTCTTCTCACACCCAACATTTTGCCAATGTGTTCAACATGGCTCCAATTTTTTTTTTCAAAAGCAGTTGAAAATGATAGTTTTTCTTTCTCACATAGCTTCTGCTCTATATTCAGTAAGTGCCCAGTATATGCCAGTTGAGTAACATTAAGGGTAGCATCAGAACTACAGAAGGGTCAGTCAGGATTACTGTCTTCTCTTCCCTTAGTTAAGACCAAGTCACTGTTGCTCTTTGCTTTTAATCAATTGAGCCTGTAAGCTGTGTGAGTGCTCTCCCTTTGCATCTCTTCATCTTTCTTTTGATGGATATGTTTCTTTTGGATTAGGTACTGTTATGCTTAAGTAATTTGTACTATTATACAGGAAAAAAATGTAAAGTTAATCTCTCTAAAGCTTTTTGTTGTTTATAACATTTCATGAAAAATTAACTGGATAGGATGAATTTTTTCTGGAAAACAGAAGCCTGCAACCAGGA
Organism: Madoqua kirkii; assembly: GCA_006408675.1. Lineage (NCBI taxonomy): Eukaryota > Metazoa > Chordata > Mammalia > Artiodactyla > Bovidae > Madoqua > Madoqua kirkii. The sequence continues at coordinate 2,216 of SJYC01103544.1, forward strand.
GAATTTATGAATAGATGTCTTATTTGCTGCTGGTTTAAAAACAAAACTAACATAAATATCAAGTAATAATCTCTAATGGCATTTTTTTTAAACACCACCGTCCTTATTACTGCTTCTGCAGTTACAGAGTAATATTGAATGGCACTGTAGACATTGTGTTCAGGTTTTTTCAAAGAGCTGCTTCTGATAGCAAAATGCTTAGTAATGATGAGGACACGCCCTCCAGTTCAGTGGCCATTTTGTACTGTAGTTCTGGAGAAACAAGTGGGAACCATCAAAGAAAGAAGTGTACGGATCAAAAGAATATGTTCAAGAGGCAATAAATTTTTCCTCTGGCTCAGTTGGAGGATTTAGAACTATGCTGTCTGTGAGTAGTTTAATTAGTTGGACCCTAATTCAACCCATTTATGAACCTTTTTAGCTTAATCTTTTTTAATTCTGTGATTAGATTTTTGCTTTGTTGATAATGAAGAACAATTACCACATGAATTTGGGACTTTTGGAATAGTAATTTAGAAGTTATGCTGAAATGTATATACTCCAAAAAGTATTTCCTGTTATTTTATAATATCTTTAATTTTGCAATGTACTTTTTCTGTATTATTATTCAAGGTTGAAGATGGGGACAATAAATTGTTATTTTTAAATTATGCTTTATGATTGTGTGCTGATTATAAATGATAAATGAAGGGTCTATAGAAATTCCATATATTAACAATATAGTTAATAGTAGTGGGAAAATGTATTTTCCTTTGTAGGGTTTATTAATTGTGACTGTTTAAGCTGTTGATATACCAAAAGTTTCTTCATTAAAAATAGATAAAATAGTTACCTTGTGTAATTTGGTAATGACAGTCTTCCTCGTCAGCTTATTTTGTGGAGTTCTTCAGTTAACTGTGAAAAAATAAGAAAATCAAAGCAATTGACAATAGTTCATCCTTTTCAATCACATTCTTCAGAAATAATGCTGTTCTATATGTGATAATCACATTTAGACCTACAACTTTAAACTACATTCAAAAATAAAAGATTTTTAAAACAATAAATTGTTTCAAGGCAAATATTCTCCATCAAATTCTTCTAATTACAGATATCTTTCTCCTTAAAGATTTTGTTTTGAATAAAAGATCTTTTAGAGGTTCCGTTGGTATGTTAGAAACATTTAAAACTATGTAACTCATATGTTTAAAAATATGTAACTTAAATAAATACAGTACTTTTCTTAGACTTTTAAAGAAAAGTTACCTGTAAGTAATATGATAAATTCTGCTAACGAGGGGATGGAATTCAAAGGCTTCTGAGAACAGGTTTGTACAGGTGTAAAGTCTTCATTAACAGTTACTTCTGCCTCACATAGTTTCAGGTTTCTGTGCCAGTGCTTCCTACTACTTTCTGTTGGTAGTTAACTATTTTCCTATTGCTTTTTGTGTTTAATAAAAACTTGCAGAGATCATATTACATCTAACATTTGACAGTAGTTAGCATTTTGCTTTGATATGGTATGATGCTTTAAATAAAAGAAGTGTGTAACAGTCAAGTAGACCATTAATTTTTATATAAAAAGATGCTCAAGATCATTCCATTCATTTGCTAAATTAAGAATTCAACCTCTCATATTGGGCACCTTTTCCCACACAAATAACACATAAATATATTTTCATTGTAATAATACTCTACTGTTGCAAACGACTTTGAAGTCTGGCTCAAACAGTATTCTTTGTAGCCAGCTTCTAGGCTTGTGTAAAGTAAAGTGAAGTAAATGTCGCTCAGTCATGTCTGACTCTTTGCGACCCCATGGGCTATAGCCTACCAGGTTCCTCCGTCCATGGGATTTTCCAGGCAAGATTACTGGAGTGGGTTGCCACAGGCTTCTGTAATCTGAGACAAATTCATGTGAATTATGGCTCATGAAAGAGAAATGATGAGTGATACATGTAGATATTACTGGGAGACTTATGCTGATCTGTTTTGAGTTCTCTAACTTAATCTGTTAAGTAATTTAAAAATCCAAGTTCAGCTTCTGGTTAAAAAAATACACAAGCTGTACAAAACACTATATAAAACAAAGTTAATGAACTTCTTTACTTGTTTGCAATGCAGTGGAGTAAATAACAGCTTTGACTCTGTCAGGCTGCCTAGATTCATATCCTGACTCTTAGCATTTACTGTCTCTGTGACCGTGGCCAACCAAGTTACGTGGTCTCTGTTCCTTAGTTTCCTCTTCCCTTAAATGAGCTCTGCCATAAAAGGTTATTGTAAAGATGAGAACTGTTGTATAAAAAATGCTTAGAACAATGCCTGGCAGTTGGTTACTCGGTAAATGTTTGGTGCTGCTTTGTTTGGGGAGGAATTAGTAGGGAGGGCATCAACAAACAGATGAGCATCTACACTGATCATCTTCTTGTAAGAAATAAGTTCATCTGGTAGCACCAAACAGAATTAGCAGCTTCCCCGGAAACAAATGCTGTTGTAACATGCAAAATGGGCAGAGGGAGCGGGTCAAGGACCATTTTGAGATATCCACTGCCTGTGGGCCCTGTAGCCTCTGGGAAACTGCAGCACTGGAATGAGTGAAAACGAAAATCACAGAGCCAGTAGGTCATAAGAGCAGTAGTTCTATGAAGATCTGGGGGAGCTGCGATTTTCAAAATATATTCACAGGGGAAGAAAATCCAATTTGAGAGACTGTCGTTCTGTGAAACTTAAAGCTAACAGTGAAAGGGAATAACTTGAGATGAGGACAGTCTGAAGAAAAGGGGAAAATAGATAATTGAGTTAAAAATAGTACTGTGCAGGGCCTGCATTTTAAACCTTACAGAATATGAAATCTGACATGTAAGTTCATTAGTCATTGTTTTACTTTCTGTATTTTGATGCATTTAACAACTTGGAGCTTTGTTGACCCTGCAGGGATTGCTCCTCCTTCCAGGTTACAAAAAAACTGCTCACCTGGCTACTATCTGTCTGCCTAGTCACCCTAGGGGCACTACCAAGCCCTCCTCGGGACAGACCCTGTACTCTAGAGCCTGCGAGATCATCCATTTCGCCAGTCTGAAGCCTGCTTACTTTGCTGCCTTCCTTCCCACAGAAACCACAGTGAAGGCTCTCTCCCATAATTCCCTTTTCTCCCTTCCGACTGACCCTGGTGCCGCCCATGTGCCCTCTCCTCCCCTGTGGCACAGGCTGCTCCCATCTCAAGATCTGTGAATATAACAAACTGTCTTGTCAATGGCCGTTGTCTCTTGATCTGTGGGCCTCACCATACCTGTATAAGAAAATTTTTGTGAGAGAAGCCTTAGTCATTCCTTTTAGATCTCCTTTTTCCTCGGGCAATTTTGTGTTATGGTTAAGGATGTAGGCTTTTACATCTAACGATGTAACCTTGGATAAGTTATTTAACCTCTCTATATCCCAGTTTCCTTCTAAAATGGAAGTTTGTTGTTAGGTATGGTAAAAGCTTAACTTATCCTTAATATATATTAAACTCAAGAAATCTTAACAGTTTTTACTGTTACTCTTACTATTTTCCAGCATTGACTTTACTCTTTTCTAAAATATTGATCTCTCTTAGGACCCTCTTGTCTTCTCACACTATGTATTATCTCAGGCTGATCTTATTTACTCCATCTGTTTTTCACACCTGTATGACATCGTATGGGTTTTCCAGCATACCTAATTCGCTTAAAAACTCAAATCTACAGATTCAGATTAGGCCACTCTCCTGATCTCCAAATATCTTAGGTCCAAGTTACTTATATTTGAATGTCTCGTAGGTGCCTCTAACTCATTGCCTCTCTCTTCAGACTTGTTCCTCTGTTGCTATTTTATATTTTGATAAATAGCACCTCCTAATTGTTCAAACCAAAAATCTCAGAGTCATCTTAGCCATCTCCATTGCCAGCCACTTTGAATCATAAATGGATTCCAAATTTAGGAGGAAGAATTCACAAGCTAAAGAATGTTTATTACGTTTTGGGAGAGGATGTAGGGGTAGGATCAGGGGCAGGGGAAAAAAAGTTTTTATTGCATTTTATATCTTTTGGTATTGTTTTATTTTTAGTTTAAAAAGTGGGAAAAAAAACTATGACATTGAGCATGACATTTGAACTTAGTTTCCTTTTATAGGTAAAGCAAAGTTAACTTTTTCTTGAATATCCTCAGAGAAAAGTTAATGGCAGAAAATTACTATAACTCTAGTTAGTATAGTAGGTGCTCTATAAATATTTGGTTAGTGGTAGATAAGCAAATGACTCTTGCCATTTAGGTGTCCCTTTTGCTAAATTTTTCTGGCGGAATGCTATTAGCACTCAGTCATCCTCATCTAGAAGACAAAGCAAATAGTTGATGAGGAACCAGAATCAGTATTTGGCCAATAGTTGTTACAGACTAGAGATTGCTTTCCTAAAAGGGTAACTGAGCTCTCCTGGGAAAGAGGCGAGTATCCAGAAGGTGCATCAGAACTAGTTTGGAAAGAGCATCATAGCATCCTGCTGGCATTTTCCAGCCTGATGCAGGTGCATGCTTGTGGGCCTGTAGCGTTGACAGAGGTGTGCCAGTAACCAAAGGAAGCCCTTCTTAGTAAGATGCCATCTGTGAAAGAAACTGAGTTTACTTAGATATCCAAGTTTCCTAGTTGCATATGTGGCCTTATTGGTCAGATATATTTTTTCTTTTCTTATGTTGAGAGCCCAACAGAAATTTTTTAATAAGGAAATTATTTTATTGGAAAATTAAAGTTCAGGTAGACGAATAAGAAGTTCATTTAGAAATAGTCTCCAAATGTACCCAAGTGCTGTGATTATTTTGGTTTTACACAGTATTAGTGACTGGTTGGAGAAGGCAATGGCACCACACTCCAGCATTCTTGCCTGGAAAATCCCATGGACGGAGGAGCCTGGTGGGCCGCAGTCCATGGTTGCTAAGAGTCGGGCACGACTGAGCAACTTCACTTTCACTTTTCACTCTCATGCATTGAAGAAGGAAATGGCAACCCACTCCAGTGTTCTTGCCTGAAGAATCCCAGGGATGTGGAAGCCTCATGGGCTGCTGTCTATGAGGTCGCACAGAGTCGGACATGACTGAAGTGATTTAGCAGCAGCAGCAGCAGCAGTGACTCGTTGAAATTTTAACGTGTTAACTCTGCTGCAGTTATTTAGAAGGTAACTCATTTCACTATTACAGAGCCTGTTGGGTTTTTAGATAGCAAGCCATGGAAAAGTAATTTTCTATTTTGGCTTTGGAATCTATCATGCTCCCAAAGTAAAAGGTAAAAAATGAAAGCAGCTGCTGGACTGTATATTTGGGGGGAATTTTTTCAAACTGTGATTCTTTATACTGTAAAACAGGAAAACAGGGTTTCTCAGCCTCAGCACTGTTGACAGTTTGAGCTGGATAACGTGGGGGTCATCCTGTGCGTTGTCAGATGGTAAGTATAGCCTTGATCTCTCTCCGTTAGATGCCAGTAAAGCTCATCCCCTCAGTTATAACAACCAGAATTATCTTCAGACATTGCCAAATATCAGAGCTGGGGAATGAAGCCAAAATCTACTTACTTGCTCCATAGGAATATACTGAGTTTGTGTATTTGTTTTAACTGTCTAGACATGGCTTCAGAAATCACATAGCTGAAAATTGTTTATCCCACAAACTTCACATTAGTTTTTGAAAAGTAAATAAGAATAATTGACATGTAGTTAGCTATTTATTTGTACCTCTACTAAGACTGGTAACTTGAAATCTTGTTGCTAGAGAGTAGTTTGTTATATTCTCTTTCAGTAGATACCAAAAATGCCAGTACCATCATATGGAAGTTTGTAAAGACTTGAGAATTCTTTTCTAAAATTTAATCAAGTTATCTTTTTCCTAGATTAAAATAATAACTTGAATTTTTTCAATTTTTCTGCTATTTTCTTAAATCTTTTATACCAGACTCTGGAAAAACCTAGCATCTGACTTTTTAAAACTTTTAAAATTATGCATAAGAAGAGTAATACAGTGAAAGTTCCGTGTGCCCATGACCCAACTTCAGCTTGAGCAGCTGTTAACATCTTGCCAAACTGTCTCATCTGTTCCCCTCCTACCCTCATCTTTCTTGGAGTATTTTAAAGCAAATCCCAGACATTACTTAATCTCACCCATAAATGCTTCAGTATACATCTCTAACAGATAAGCACTCTCTCTGTTTTAATGCTAACTCTGATGCAATTATCTAAAAAATTAATAATTCCCTAGTATCATCTAATACCTATGTTTGGATTATCTCAGACATGTCTTCTTATAATCAAACCAGGATCCTAACATCCATCTATCACATTTGAGTGATATGCCCCTTTAATCTTTAACAGTTTACCTTTTCTACCTTTATTGTATCATTTTTTTTGTTGCTGAAGAAACTGGGTGATTTAATCTGTAGAATTTACATACTGTAGACTTGACTGATTACATAGGATAAAGTGGCATTTGAATTAACACAGAATTCTACATTTTAATGTACCACTTTTTTGTCTTGTTTCCCAAAGAATGTCATGAGTTTTGTTTTACCACCTGAACAAGTTTAAGAACTTCATGGCATTCTTTGTACTTCAGGAAACTGAGACCAAGAGAGGGTTTTCCTGAAAGCATCAACTTAGTTGGAAAGTATTGAGTGTACCATAGTTTTATCAGAATGAAACTTTTTGTCATAGAATGAAACTTTTTAAGCAAAGACCTCAACCTGTTTTGTTTTCTCTCCTGTGCCTACATATTACCTGCCACATGGGGGGATTTTTAGTTAGTACTTATTATGAGTTTGTCTAATTATTTGTCTATTATTTGTCTAATTCTGCTGGATTTGGCCTCTTCTTCCCTTTCTGGGCTAGAACATGAAAGATTACATCTTGCCCTACCTGTAAGGGTTTAAAGTGGTTTAAAAGAGAGAACATATTAATAAGAGCATTTTATACATCACCTCCATTTCTGCACAGTTAATCTTTTAAAATGCAAATTAGTAGTAATAGTACTGGCACTTCTGTGAATGCACCATAAATCATGGAGAAACTAAACAGTTTGTTAAATGAGTTGTTCAAACTTTATAAATCCATTGACATGGGATCTCCTGTCTTGGGGAGAGCATGAAATGCAGGTAATCTGGAACTTAAAGAATCATTTTATTGCAGTGCTAGCAAAAATATTGGGATTTCCTGTCTTATGTTTACTTTCTTACAAAAGTATATTTTAGCCATCAGAACAATCTTAGCACAACCAAAGACTTCTGGCATTTTTGCATTTAGCAAAATTCTTTCTGGTGCTATGATGTGTGTTTTCTGTCAGCTAAAATTTACAGGAATAGTGAACCACAAGGATTTCCTGAGGAGAAGCTCCCACATGCTGTGTCTGGGATTTCTCATATTTCCTTTGGCAGCAGTAACATTCTCCAGTACTACAAAATTGTAGTTTGAATCCAGTGCTAATAATTTCTCTTCAAGAAAACAACTGAAAAGAAACATTTTGATTCTGTTCCCTTGAACCAAGGGGAAAAGTTATAACGAAGAAAATTATTTATCACCACCTACTTTGCCTTACCCTCCACACACATACAAAAAGTCCCTTTCTAAAGCTGAACCAACCTATAATAATACTCATTATATGAATCACAGAAATTTCTGTGTATTTGTTTTTAAGCCTAATAGTCCCGAACCTCCAAATATAGTGGTTAAGGATGTTGCAGTGTGGAGCTTCACCTTGCTGTAAAAGAAAAAGTAACATGTTTTATATTGGTTGATCAAGTTTTATACTAAGACATTCTCTCATTCTCTCTTGCATGTGCAAAATATGAAAAGCTCACCAATTTGGTTTAATATTTCATGTTAAACCTTTTCACAATTATCACTTGTAAACTTTGATATGGCTATTTTTTGATAATACAGTTATCAGAGAAGACTTAAAATACTCCTCCCTTTCCAACTGCATGTCTGTTTATGGTCTGATTTTCCTTATATACTTCATCCAAAATAAAAGACTTTCAGCTGATTCAGTGCAGAAACAGATATAAGAACCAGCCACTTCCTCCTGTTATGCCAGACTTTAATAAGAGATTTGCAAAAACAGAAAACAATCCACTTTTCTCAATACGTTTATTTCATTGTGAAAAATTTTTCATTAAAATCATGTTAAAATTTTTTAAATTGTTTGATGACTATTATAATAGGTTTATTGTTATTTTAAGTAAATTGATAAATATTTTAATTTTTTAGTTTTAAATTTCTAATATGATAAGTATTGTTAGGCATCCACATAAACAAAAGCTCTTTGGGACCTTTAATAATTTTTAAGACTAGAAAGGAGTCCCGAGACCAAAAATTTTTGAAAATCACTGGTCTTGATTTGGCTATCTGAGATCTTTCAGTTAGTGCATAGATGATTTGGTAGTTTCAGAGAGAAAGGTAACTTTATCTGGAAATGTTTTTTAAATTAATATAAAATAATTACTAAAAATCCCTTTGCATTCTTAAAATTTGTCTTACAAGGTCTATCTTGGTCAGTTCATCTTGGCTGATGTCAGTTTGTTAGTCAAAGGATGTTTGTTTTTCATTTGTGTGTTATCATTGGTTAAATTTTAAATTTTCTTTTGGCTCAAAGGTTATTGAGTCATAAAAGTGCAAATAAAGCAGTAAAATAAATGTTACAATGCAGAATGCTATCATAAATATAATCAATAAAGCTTTAGTGTTCATATAGTCTGTTTATATGTGTTAGAAAGTGATATGATTTGCATTAACAGCCCAAAAGAGAGAAGTACAAAGGTGAAATATGACAGTGACTGGAATTAACATTTTACTAAACCTGCTTTACCTTCATCCCCTGTCTCCAGAGGTGACAGAGGTCTTCAGAGGTCTCTGAAAATTTGCCAAAAGCTTAGTTACATAAAGCCATGAAACAAAGCAGTGATGGGCTTGGCAAGCCAGAATTTACTAAACAGTTAATAGTTGCTGTTTTGTGAAATATGAAATAGTAGTTCAGACTGTGGTTATCCAAACTGAGGCTGTATGCTCTTAGTTAATGTGCAAACAAAAAGAGAGAACAGAGTATTTATTATATCTCTTCTATGTAATCACTTTTAAAAAATTTGTTACAGATACTCCATTTTGTTATTTTGTGAGCTGTGACATAAGCTGAAAAAGGAAGGGACATTGTAGTCAGTGTTGGACATACCATCAGCTAGTTTACTGTAAGGTAGGGCCTTACAGTTTGAATAAAAAGAAATTTGGCCCGGTCCCTACCCACTGAGCCCCTTCCCGGAGAATGGGTAGCAGTCAAACATGTGCCTCATGATCTTGATTGAGTAGGGAGTCAATAAACTGGGCCAATTTGTACTCCTTCGATGCCTATTTTTATATGGCTGTGAACAAAGAGTGGTTTTTACATTTTTAATGGTTGGAGAAAATATCAAAAGAATGTTATTTTGTGACACATGAAAACTATAAGAAGTTCACTATTTCCATAAATAAGGTTTATTGGAACATATCGTGTGGCTGCTTTCACACCACAGCAGCAAACTTGATTAGTTTCGACAGAGACCATTGGCCTGCAGAGCCTAAAATGTTTACTATCTGGCCTTTACAAAAGAAGTTTGATGACCCTTGAATTAGAGTAACTCTGCTTTGATCCATTTTATTTATTGTTCTTCCCCATGGGAATTCGTTTGAAGAAAGGATTCTACTGTCTTAAAAACAAGTTTGGGTTTTGTTTTTTTTTAAGTGTGTAAACTTTTCTAAAGGTCAGCCAAAAAAACCTAGTATTCTTGTTCTTTTGCCATTCTAGGGGCAGAGCAAGATGGGATTCACAGTTCAGTTTGAAAATACAGATTGAGTAACTCAAGGCAGTATTTGAAAATATATTGTGGGTAATACAAAGATTAACCATTTCTGCCACTAGAGATTTTAAATCTGATTTAGGGATGCGACTATAAGTTCTTTCTCCTTATTTTTAAATGCTTTGCCTGTTTTTCTCAAAGAAGAGATTAAACATAGCTTCAAAGGAAGACACTCATCTTCCTATTCTCTCAAATTAATAGCCAGTGAATTGTTACCAGTCCAGCAAATTCCCACTCTTCCTTATTTTTCCAAATTCAAAGATATATTCCCTTAAAGTATTGGTCTCATTTAGCTGCCTCTCCTCTGTTTCCATATCAACCAGTACATTCTTGTAATTATTCATTTGCTTCATGTCTCTGTACTAAACTGTACGTAAGCTTCTTTGGTGTCTTCTTTTCTAAACACAGAAGGCTGTTTGTAACTTTAGGTAATATAGCACAATATTTCAGAGCATTAGCTTTGGAGTGAGACTTATCCTGCTTTCTCTAGGTGAGTGACTCTTTCCTCATCTATGAAACGGGAATAACAGTAGTAATGATGATGGTAAAGCATTTATCTAGAACTGTCCCATGGATTTTCATTCAGTGGTGATGAGGATGTCTCTGTTTGTTCTATTCCATAACCTGCTTTTGGCACATAGCTTATATAAAGTTGAGGTGTAAATTGAACAATTACTGTGTGCTAGGGACTACTCCAAATGCTTTATATTTATTTAGTCCTAGAACCCTAGGTTTAGGTATTAATATTATACCTATTTTTAGATTAGACAGCCCAAGCATAGAAAGATTATAAATCACCGTGGGTTACCAATCTGGTAGGAGGCAGTGTTGGGATCTAAATCCAAATAGTCTGGCTCCAGAGTTTTTGTTCTTAACCTACACTGCCTCTTATTTGCTGTATGCTTGTGTGTAAGCTTATTTTGGTAACTTTCTTGGTGTTTTAAGTTTGTTTTCAGTGCTGACAAATGATACATAATACTCATCTGTGCCTGATTGATTTAATCAGTATGATTATATAATAAATTTATAATTGATACAGTATAATCATTGCTTCTTGGCTTCAAGTAATAACTATTTTTCACTGTGAGTCCTTTTTGGCACTATATTTAGCCAGGATTAGCTATTTTGAAGTGATTTATTCTAATACTGCAAAATTTGGACTAAGAAATTGCTTAAATTTATTTATATTCCTAAATTTTTTTTTTCTTGCTGACAGTCAATGTCTATTTTTTTTAGTTTTTTCCTTTTTGAGTTAACCCTGCTGAATTGTTTGTTGATTTTTTTTTTTCTTTTGCTGTTAAGTGGCATTGTGTAAATAATTCAGTTTGGGCATACTTGTCATAATGTTGAATTTGGTCTCTAAAACTTTTGAAATAGTTGACCTTTGAAATATAGGGGGGTTAGAGGCACCCACCGGCACATAACTGCTCCCTACGCTCTGTTCCTCTTGCTGGGCTTCAGCCACTCCTCCATATGTAATGCTGTAGTGTGTATTTATTTTTTAAAATCATCAAAGTGGAGCCCTGTCATTCAAACCCATGTTGTTAAAAGGTTAACTGTAGTAATTATCTTGAAATTTATATCTCTTTCAGAATTCTCCACTTTACCAGTACTTACAGGATCTGGGACACACAGACTTTGAAGTATGTTCTTCTCTGTCACCAAAAGCAGAAAAAAGCACAGTGACAGAGGGACAGCAAAAGCCGCCTGCAAGAGCCCTGCCAAAAGTAAGGAGGCATCTTCATTCTCTGTACTCAATCTTTTGTCTTTTACTGATTATTTAAATTGCCTCTATCATTATCCTCACAAAAAAACACCTTATTGGCACCTCCATGTTCTTCCCCTGCACTGGTTAAGACTTTAATTTTTATTTCATCAGTGGTATGTGTCTGTTTAAATAAACATGAATCCTTGGTATTTTGGACTATCTCATGGTTAATTTGCATAAAGAATTGAAATTAATATGCTTGAGGATCAAAATATATTGCTTATTTAAATATTGAAGTTACTTAGAGTGAACCAGGAAAATAAAAATAAAAATAAAAATCAATACCTTAATGGGAGCCCAACTACAGGACTCCTCCCATAAAGCCTCCCATAGAAGAAACCACCAATAATTAGGTTCACTAAATTGATTTGTGCTCTATTAGTGCTCTATTATTGTATTTACTAAAATAAGAAAATATTCCAGTGCATTTCAGTTTTAACAAAAAGAATTCTAACAGGAAAAAATATAACCAGATTACCTCATTTCTTGAGCATTTAGTTTAATCAGTGTTTTAATACAGGAGTCAATTACTTTTGGGAGGAAGTTTAAAGTTTTCAGTTAATCATTTACTCTGTCAGATAGAAAGAGAAGGATCTTTCCTTTTGTTCTTCTTAGGAAAAAACTCTAAAATGTGAAGTTAACCAAGCTGGACCCAAATGCAAAAGCAGAGTAAACACCAGGGAAATGGTGTTGTTGTTGTTGTTGTTGTTGTTTTTCCAGCTGTCTCTCACAAGGAAGGAGTTAAGGGAGTGAGTGCACACACAGACCAGAACCAGTGTTGAGGGTTCTCCCTACCTAAACCCTTTCTTCTCCTTGTTCCTTTCAAATACAGATATTTCTGGGGAAGGGTTTAAAAGCAAAACCTAAAGATATATCTAAAAGATCATTCATAGATTAAAATTTGAATTTGAGATTACTTGGCAACAGAAAACAAAGGATGGATCAAGGGATAGTGTTGGGGCTGGAGATGAACATTGACCTCGTGTGTGTGTGTGTGTGTGTGTGTAAACTTGGGTTTATAACTGTTTAATTCTTTTCACTTATGACAGTATTTTTACATTTAGAAATATTGTTACTAGTTTATAAATAAATGAGAGTTTAAAGTTCATCCTCTCAGAAATTGAGAAGCAGTTAAAAGCATAGCCAGAAAGTGTTTTTCAAAATTACCACATATCCAGAAAGTTTGTTTAATCTTCATGTTACACATTTCAACTGCATAAGGTACATCTCTCTAAAATGAATATTTTCTATATAAATCTGGGGCAGTTAAACTTTAAAAAGATTTCTTGTTCCTTCTTAGGGGATATATTTGTAGAATTGTCCCCCAGATTCTGTTCAAGTGATGAAGTTCCAGTTATTTCCTTTGGAAAGCAAATTTTCTGTATAGTTCATGATGAGACAGTCACCATTTTTAGACTTTTTTTTAAAAATGTGATTGTTAGGTACTTCCTGAGTATTCTGTATTGGTATTCTCATCATGAATATTCATTCTCTGTGTATTTTTCTGGTTTCTTTTCCTGGGATTATTCTTAAACATTTCTTCCATAAAGTTTTAGCATCAATCCTCTGTGTGGTCTCTTTTTCTCTGAGATACCTCATCTACTTTCTTGCTCTCACTGACGTTTTGTCTGTTCTCTATTTTCACTGAGTTCCAGATACTTGTTAGATATTTCCATCTGCCTATGCTCCAAGAAACTCACATTCAACATGGCTAGAGCAGAGCTTTTTTTCTCAGCACCCCTGAAACAAAGAAAATATTTTTCTGTATTCCCAAATTACTACCCTCTCATTTTATCTTACAGTTTCCCACACTCTGACATTGATTTGGTCAGTAAGTGACTTCAACTTCTTTCTAAAATCTAATTCTTAGTTATTGCTATTTTTACTACCCTAGTGCAAGCTTTTATCGTTATTTAGCCAGACTATTATGTACCCTCCTAATCATGCTTCTTGGCTACACTCATTCCTTGCTAGTACAGCCACTGCTCTGCTGCCATTTATTTTTCTAACATGCAAATTTTTACTGTTTCACTTCCTTGTATTAACCTTCCATGACTCCTCATAGTCTATAGGATAAATTCAAAACTATTAATACCACAGTCTTTTAAAATTTATCTTCATTGCTCTTCTGTTCTTCCCTTGGCTCTTTGCCAGCCCAAACTCTTAGCTGCCACCGTCTGCATGGCATATGCTTCCATGGCTCCCTCCTGTACTCATCCTTCTCCCTTGCCTGGACTTAGCTCCAGTGTCAGTTCCTCTTGACCTTCTTCCTCCTACACTTCTCCAGATTTTACATTGTGAAAGAAAGTGTGAAAGTTGCTCAGTCATGGCCAACTCTTTTCGGACCTCATGGACTATACAGTCCATGGAATTTTCTAGGCCAGAATACTGGAGTGGGTAGCCTTTCCCTTGCTTCAGGGGATCTTCCCAACACAGGGATTGAACTCAGGTCAGTTCAGAATCTTGTAATGCAGATTCTTTACCAGCTGAGCCACAAGGGAAGCCCAAGAACACTGGAGCAGGTAGCCTATCCCTTCTCTAGCAGATCTTCCCAACCCAGGAATTGAACTAGGATCTCCTGCAGTGCAGATGGATTCTTTACC
>SJYC01103547.1:0-16302 GCA_006408675.1 Madoqua kirkii
GAGTGTTCCGCCTGTGTTTCCCTCATTGCAGCACTAGATGCCTATCAGCAGATGAGCAGATAAGGAAGTTGTGGTACACTTGCACAATGGAATATTACTCAGCTATGAAAAGAATGCATTTAACTCAGTTGTAATGAGGGGATGAACCTAGAGTGGATTAAACAGAGTGAAAGTCGGAAAGAGAAAGACAGATATCATATATTAACCCATATATATGGAATCTAGAAACACAGGACTGATGATCCTGTGTGTAGAGAGCAAAGGAGACACAGACATAAAGAACAGACTTTTGGACACAGTGGGAAAAGGAGAGGGTGGGATGATTTGTAAGAACAGCATTGAAACCTATAATATTACCATATGTGAAACAGACAGCCAGTGGGAGTTTGACAATGACACAGGGACCCCAAAGCTGTGCTCTCTGACAGCCTGGAGGGATAGAGTGGGGAGGGAGGTGAGGGGATTTGAGAGGGAGGGAATACACTGTGTGTCTATGGCCAATTAACGTTGCTGTGTGGCAGAGACCATCCCAGTACTGTGAAGGAATTATCTTCCAATTAAAATAAGTTAATTTAAAAGAAGAAAAAACTATAAAAACAACAACTCAGCAGCTCTTGAGTCAGGCACCTGCTGATGAAGGGTGTAAGGGTGTCTGAGCAGGACACCTGCAGGGTCCTGTGGAATCTGAGAAATCAGCCCAGTGCTTCCCTCCACTCCCCAGAATCTCACCGTGGGTAGAGGAAGCTCAGGGCTCTCTCAAAGATGAACACATCACTCCCTTATTTCCTTTTCCAATTCTCATTCCTCCCACAACAATTTCCGTTAAATCTAGCCCAGGAAATTACTTTTACATTCTTGTGCTTTCCTCCCTATGTTACAGCTTACACTATAAACATTACTCTTCGAGTTCTCCGGCCTTCTTGAATCTTAATATTCAAATCCAGGTTTTTGACTCAGAAGGCATGTTTTCCTTGTAAAAACATACCAGTGACCACAGATACATAGAAGCCATTAATTGAGGTTGTTAATGCAGTTGGTCTATGTAGACACATAGTATGAGCTTCCAAGGTGGCTCACTCATGAAGAATCTGCCTGCCAAGCACAGGTGCAGGTTCGATTCCTGGGTCCAGAAGATCCCCTGGAGACAGAAATGGTAACCCACTGCAGTATTCTTGCCTGGAAAATCCCATGGACAGAGGAACCTGGCCGGCTACAGTCCACGGGGTCACAAAGAGTTGAACGAATCTTAGCAACTAAACAACAATAAGAAGATACACACTATAGACACATGAACACACACACACACTATAAACAGAGGTATGAATAGTTACCGAGGAAAAAAGTCTTTTTTTTCAAGGGAGCCCCCCACTAACCTCCTTTCTGTTCTCAACTGCTTCTTATTTTCTCACATATGCCCTGTGGTAGTTGAACCTGTGTTTAGAATGCACAATTGACTGATCAGTTGACTGTCAATTGATCTGACTGACTGATCAATTCAAATTTCGAACCAAATGTGAGAAACAAAAGTTACCTTTAAAAGATGAACTAGTCCAAACCCTCCATTCTACAGCTGGAATCTGTAGCCCAGAGAAGCTAAGTTATTTTCCCGAGTTCACACAGCTTATTAGATATAAGGATGAGACTGGGCTCCTTATAACCCTAGTTCTAATTTTCTGACTGGCTGAAAGTGCTGCACTCAATATGCCAGAAAATTTGGAAAACGCAGCAGTGGCCACAGGACTGGAAAAGGTCAGTTTTCATTCCAGTCCCAAAGAAAGGCAATGCTAAAGAATGCTCAAACTACTGCACAATTGCACTCATCTCATATGCTAGTAAAGTAATGCTCAAAATTCTCCAAGCCAGACTTCAGCGGTACATGAACCATGAACTTCCTGATGTTCAAGCTAGTGTTAGAAAAGGCAGAGGAACCAGAGATCAAATTGCCAACATCTGCTGGATCATCAAAAAAGCAAGAGAGTTCCAGAAAAACATCTATTTCTGCTCTATTGACTATGCCGAAGCCTCTGATTGTGTAGATCACAATAAACTGTGGAAAATTCTGAAAGAGATGGGAATACCAGATCATCTGACCCGCCTCTTGAGAAACCTGTATGCAGGTCAGGAAGCAACAGTTAGAACTGGACATGGAACAACAGACTGGTTCCAAATAGAAAAAGGAGTACGTCAAAGCTGTATATTGTCACAGTGCTTATTTAACTTATATGCAGAGTACATCGTGAGAAACGCTGGGCTGGATGAAGCATAAGCTGGAATCAAAATTGCCAGGAGAAATATCAATAACCTCAGATAGGCAGATGACACAACCCGTATGGCAGAAAGCGAAGAACTAAAGAGCCTCTTGATGAAAGTGAAAGAGGATAGTGAAAAATTTGGCTTAAAGCTCAACATTCAGAAAACTAAGGTCATGGCACTGGGTTCCATTATTTCATGGCAAATAGATGGGGAAACAGTGGAAATAGTGACAGACTTTATTTTGTGGGGCTCCAAAATCACTGCAGATGGTGACTGAAGCCATGAAATTAAAAGACACTTACTCCTTGGAAGGAAAGTTATGACCAACCTAGACAGCAAAAAGACATTAAAAGGACATTACTTTGCCAAAAAAGTTCCATCTAGTATAGGCTATGGTTTTTCCAGTGGTCATGTATGGATGTGAGAGCTGGACATGAGTTTGGGTAGACTCCAGGAGTTGGTGATAGACAGGGAGGCCTGGCGTCCTGTGATTAATGGGGTCACAATGAGTCGGACACGACTGAGCAACTGATCTGGAACTGTACTGCAGAATTTCCTTCTGAGGTACTTTCTAAACTTTGAAGTGTAATGTTATTTAAATGTGCTCAGTCATGTTCTACTCTGTGACCCCATGAACTGTAGTCCACAAGACTTCTCTGTCCATGGAATTTCCTAGGCGAGAATAGTGGAGTGGGCAGTCATCTCCTTCTCTAGGGGATTTTGCCTATCCAGGGGTTGAATTTGGGTTTCCTCTATTGCAAGCAGATTACTGATCTGGAACTGTACTGCAGAATTTCCTTCTGAGGTACTTTCTAAACTTTGAAGTGTAATGTTATTTAAATGTGCTCAGTCATGTTCTACTCTGTGACCCCATGAACTGTAGTCCACAAGACTTCTCTGTCCATGGAATTTCCTAGGCGAGAATAGTGGAGTGGGCAGTCATCTCCTTCTCTAGGGGATTTTGCCTATCCAGGGGTTGAATTTGGGTTTCCTCTATTGCAAGCAGATTCTTGACCACTGAGCCACAGTACCCACCATAAAAAGCAGAGACATTACTTTGCCAGCAATGGTCCATCTAGTCAAAGCTATGGTTTTACCAGTGGTCATGTATGGATGTGAGAGTTGGACTATAAAGGAAGATGAGCACCGAAGAATTGATGCTTTTGAACTGTAGTATTTGAGAAGACTCTTGAGAGTCCCTTGGACTGCAAGGAGATCCAACCTGTCCATCCTAAAGGAAATCAGTCCTGAATATTCATTGGAAAGACTGATGTTGAAGCTGAAGCTCTAATACTTTGGCCTTCTGATGCAAAGAACTGACTCCTTGGAAAAGACCTTGATGCAAGGAAAGATTGAAGGCGGGAGGTGAAGGGGAAGACAGAGGATGAGATGGTTGGATGGCATCACTGACTCAATGGATATGAGTTTGAGCAAGCTCCGAGAAATGGTGAGGGACAGGGAGGCCTGGTGTGCTGCAGCCCGTGGGGTTGCAAAGAGTCAGACATGACTGAGTGACTGAACTGACTGAGCCACCATACACATGTGCTGCCTTGTACTACCACTTATTTAGAATATAGGTGCTGTTATACTTTAAAGAAATGGTTCATCTTTATGTGTGAACTGGAAAAATGCTCAATTGAGCACAGTCAAGGAACAAAACACGTCCAGCCCTAGCCACAAAGGAATTGCTTGCTGTAGATAGCACCATTTTCAGAAGGTGGGGGTGAAGGTCCTACAGTCAGGAGTTCAAAAACCGCATGAAACAGTGACAGCTGAAACAGAATGACTTTCCAGCAAGTGGAACCTGGAATAATGGAATTCTGAATTTCTTGAAGGATATTGTCCCCTTTGAGAAATGTAACACAAACTTTAGAACTTCTTTTCTTGAAAAATCACACACTGACAGCATTTTGCACAGGGTGTCAAGCCCATCCTTCTCTCCCTACATGAGTTAATAATCTCTAGTCAGGAAAACAGAACGTCCTATGTATTTCAAATGAAGGAAATTTAACAAAGAGAACTGGCTAGCTTGATGGAAAAGTGAAACCCAAAGGGCTGGGTGAGACAGGAGGAGAGGGGAGTGAGCATCTGAAGGAGATGCTGTTGGGGGCCCTGGGCTGGAGCCCCGTGGGCTGTCCCAGGCTGGCCTGCCCCTGGGGATGCTGTGCTCCCATCTCTGTGGCTGCTGGAGACTCGTGCAGAAATCTGATCCAGCGGACATGCGCCTCTCCTTCCTCCCCAGCTTTACATGTCTCAGAAGGGTCTTCTGTTAGCAGAAACACCAGATGTCACTGTTAAGAAAGCCTGAAAACAGAGACTGAAGACCCTCAGTTGCTTACAGAGCAGAGATGGGAGGGAATGGGAATAGAGAGCAAACAGGTAAATGACCATCCCAGTGGCTAAAGTACAAACAGAAACTTCAAATAAGGATGTGTGAATATTTCACAAAACTTAAGGGAAAAGCATAATTAATCCTAGACCCTAAGGCAGGTGTATCTAACTTCACACAACAAGCCTGCTTCTGGATATCGATGAAATACTAACATCTAATGAATACAATCTATTAAAGTTGATCCCTGAAATCTTCCTGTGTACTTAATAGGTAGATTCATGTAAGCTAGTCCAGACCTATTGAATTAAATCTCATAGGTGGCCTTGAAAACCACACTGAGTAGCTTTGAGGACCATTGGCTCTTGTTTGGTAAAATTTGATTTTTTTTTTTTTTTTTTTAACCAAGATGATGTTTTTTGACCTGTATTCAAAATTTTATGAGTCAGTGGGTCTCTAGCAGAAATCAGATTGCTGGGCCCCATACGTGGAATTTCTGATTCAGTGGATCTGGGGTGGGGCCAGTTTTTTGTAGTTCTAACAAGTCCTCAGCTGATACTGCTATTGCTGACTCAAGGATCACACTCGGAAGCCAGTAGTGTGAATACTTCTTCCCAGGTGGCTCAGTGGCAAAGAATCCGCCTGCAGTGTACGAGACGCATGTTCCATCCCTGGGCTGGGAAGATCCCCAGGAGGAGGAAATGGCAGGAGTCTGGTGGGTTACAGTCTATGTGGCCACAAGTAAGTTGGGCATGACTTAGTGGCTAAACAACATGAATACTAATTTGTAATATTTTTCAAAGGTAGATGTGCATTTGGTCTAATCAAGTCTAACTAAAATCCCCAGAGTCATAGGACTTTAGAGCAAAGGAGACTTTGGTGATAATAATGCCAAACTCCTACCTTTGATTCTTGAGCTAAAGATTCAGTGTCTTGGCCTCGGTCATTAGAGCAAAGAAGGTGTGGGAAGGTGGTGGGCATTTCCTGCCTCCTGGTCCAACGTGCACACCATTGATCGCTCTACTTAGAAATCTGCATCTTTATGTGCTTCTGGGACCAAATTACTGTTGGTATATAAAGGATTATCATCCTGACTTGAATTATTAGAGGTCAGAGAGGATGATGAAATTAGAGATTTTCGTAAAACTGAACACGAAACAAGAAGTCATCTGCTTCACAGTGACCGAGCATACTGAAAGACTTCTCTTGCCTTTTGGGGCATCTTAGTTAAATCACCAGAGGAGCAATTTCTTTTTATGAAGGATATTGAAATCTGAAGCTATTGTAAATAAGGCCATAGTTTTGGTTGCAGAGTCTGTGACCAGCTGCCAACACAAATATTAACATAGAAACAGAGACTCTGAGAGTATGTGGCTGGTGACACTTCAGATAAATATTCAGCTCATGACCCCAGGAGGCAAAAATATAGGACTATTCTCTGACATGTGTAGCTGCACAGACCCAAGGGTGATATAATGACTATGTCCAGCTTGTTGTTGACTAAATAAAAATAAGTTTGATTCATCACAGATGAGCAATAATTGTCTTCATAACTCATTATTTATATCATAGACCATCTGTGATGTTTTCATGATTTCCAGAAGAGAATACACTCAACTTGAAAGGGAGGAAATCGTGCCAGTTTAGAAATGACATCTGGAAGGATTTGGAATTGAAAGGCTTAGCAAGAAAAACTGGGGCTGCTTACAGATGCCAGAGTTGCAGAGGATCTCTGACTCACTGCATCTGTTCTAGACCCCTGGGCTAGGCTGTGCTCCTCAAAAGTAAACCCCCAAGACAAGCATCCAAACACAGC
This sequence comes from Madoqua kirkii, assembly GCA_006408675.1. Taxonomy (NCBI): domain Eukaryota; kingdom Metazoa; phylum Chordata; class Mammalia; order Artiodactyla; family Bovidae; genus Madoqua; species Madoqua kirkii. Next base: position 6,399 of record SJYC01103547.1, read on the forward strand.
CTTTTAGATAGGTAGTGGTGGGGGGAAGCCAGCTGGAGGGAGAGGAAGAGGACCAGAGGCAAGAGGAAGTCAAGCAAGAGTCAGATCTCAAGAAGGGGAGATTTGTCAGCCCACAGGGGCGTTAGGGGCTGTAAGTTTGGCTTTGAAGCTGTTCTGAACCTGAAGAAGCTGGCCTGTCATTCCCTCCATCTGTCTAGCATTGGCCAAAGGCAATCCCAGCCACCTGTAACTCTGAATGAATGTCCACGGTGCTCCAGGGGCCCCAGGAATGCTCGCAGGTTCTGGGAGTGAGAAGTAAAGATCATTCAAGCTGGGAGAGGGACATACCTAACATGTTAGAAGTGTCTGTAAGGGATTTCAGCCTGTCCACTTCAAGACCCAAATTCTCTCTTGATGTTAGGGTTTCCCAAAGGAACAGCTTTAGGAGAACTACTGGAATATCTGTTAACTCACACAAAAATAATATTTTCAAATACAGCCTTACTGGTAATAAAACTGAATTCATGGGGTCACAAAGAGTCAGACACGACTGAGTGACTGAACTGAACTGACAAGAAGACATGAGGAAAGTAGAATGGAGAGAGAAAAAACCTCTTATTATGTTATTTGACCGGTTGGATTCAGCTGTGTTCTCTGGCTTACTCCACTTTGGACTTCCAGTTATGTGAGTAATGAATTCTTTTTGGGGAGAGTGCTTAAGTTAGGTTGAGTTGGACTTCTGATACTTATAAATGAAAAATACAAAGAAAGAAGTGGACGATATTGAGATATTTTTCAGAGACAGAATCATTAGGACTGAGGGAAAGAGATTAAGGTTCAAACCTAGATTTTGGCGTAAGCATCTGGTATAAACTTACCGTTTGCTGAGCTGGTTAGTAGACAAGGCAGAGAGAATAAAATCAAGAGTACCTTTGTGGACACTTCAAATTTGAAATGTTCTTTAGATTCACTGCCCAGTAAAAGTACTTTTCTTGTGAAAGTTGACCCATTTCTGAGTTATTTGAGCACTGATTGATTTCATCCTCAATTTTTTCCCCAGGGTATTTATGGGTCCATTGATGCTTGCATGCTTAAAAATATCTGCCTGTTAACTCAGCTGATTATAAGGTCTTAGAATTGTGCTCTTTGCCTCCATCCTCTAAGGAGACTCCTCCACTGTTTGCTGACAGTCTCTGGGGAGAGGACTGAGGGAGGCTGGACTGATTTTCTCCCTTCTGGTCAGTGATGTGAGTTGGTATTTTGGTTTTTTTTTTTTTGCCTGGATGCTTGTAGGAATCTTTATCCATGATGTTCAATGCTTCACCAGGATGGTCTCTATTTTTATAGTTCTATTTAGGTTTTTACTGGAACATGAAGATCTTAAAAAAAATTTTTTTTTTCAAATTCAGCTCTTCCGTCATTTAAAGCATATTTTCTTCTAATACATGTTTCTCCTAATACAAATCTCTATATATTTCTGTTCTCTTTTAAAAAATACAATCTTTTAAATTTTCTTTTCCATTATGGTTTATCAAGGATATGAATATACTTCCTTGTGCTATACATTAAGACCTTGCTGTTTATTCATGCTAAATATGATTGTTTGCATCTACCAACCACAAACTCCCAGTTCATCCTTTTCCCTTTCCCCTCCCGCTTGGCAGCAAGTCTGCTCTCTATGTCTATGAGTCTGTTTCTGTTTTGTTGTATTTTCTGTTATAATTATACCATGGGCTAACGGATTGAATTGTGTTCCCCTAAAATTCATGTGTTGTAGCACTCACCCCCAGTGTGACTCACCTGGAGACAGAGTCTTCAGGTAATGGAGGTTAAATAAGGCTGTAAGAGTAGCACCCTACTCTGACAGACTGGTCCTGTGAGAAGAGGGAAGGAGAGGGAGGTCTCTCTTCGTCGTATGAGGGTGCAGCAAGAAGGTGGCTGTCTGTGAGCTGAGAGGTAAGCCGTCACTAGGGGGACCAGACTGTGCTGGCACCCTGATCTCAGACCGCTAGCCCCCAGAACTGTATGAAAATAAATTTCTGTTGTTCAAGCCATGGAGCCTGTGCTGTTTGTTATGGCACCCGAGAACACCAGCACATGATTCTGTGCTCAGGGACATTAATTATTGCATCTTTCTTATCTTTTATGTCTATAATCTTGTCTCTTTTGTCTCTATTCTTTTTCTCATATATTTTCTCACACTTATTATAAATAAGAAAATATATTTTCTTATATGTATCTTGCAGATCTCAGATTTCTGCTAGTACATAGAACTCTCCCCCACCCTTGTAAAGATTGCATATCATTTCATTGTTTAGATAAATACAGGTTTATATAACTTTGTATCCCCTACTGATGGGCTCTTTACAGTTCTTTGCTGTTATGAACACTGCTGCAGTGAATAACCTGGTACATATGTCATTTCCTGTTTGTGCAGTTGTGTCTGTAGAATAGATTGCTAGAAGTGGGATTGGTGGGTCAAAGGACTAGCAATGTGTCTTATTATAAATAAGAAAATATATTTTCTTATATGTATCTTGCAGATCTCAGATTTCTGCTAGTACATAGAACTCTCCCCCACCCTTGTAAAGATTGCATATCATTTCATTGTTTAGATAAATACAGGTTTATATAACTTTGTATCCCCTACTGATGGGCTCTTTACAGTTCTTTGCTGTTATGAAAGCTGCTGCAGTGAATAACCTGGTACATATGTCATTTCCTGTTTGTGCAGTTGTGTCTGTAGAATAGATTGCTAGAAGTGGGATTGGTGGGTCAAAGGACTAGCAATGTGTTCATGTAGAAATTCTGAATAGTTGTTGTGTTGCTTATTTTCAGCCCTTTTTTTTTTTTGTCTCAGCCATCTGTTTTCCCAAATATAGCATAAACGGAGTTTCCTTAATCTTTTCCCTGCTTTTCTGGGACCTGTTTGAATCCTAGAGTCCTCATAATTGGGCATGAGGCTGATAATTCATATTTTGTGTTCTTTTGTAATGCTGTGAGCCTGCAGAAGTGACTGAGGCCTTCGTCCTGACTCTACTGAGGCCTGGCTTCTCTCTGCTCAGGCCTGCTTCCTTTACTCTCCAAAGCACTGATTTTGAGAGTGCTTTTCAATAAACTTCTTGTGCAGAGATCACCATCTCAGTGTCAGCTGTGAGGTTTTAAAATGCACTTCCCTGATGACCAAATAGGTTGAGCACTTTTTCATGCTTACTGGCCATTTGGTATCTCATTTGGAAATCATCTGTTCAGATTTCTTGATTGAGTTTCTGTCGGGATGTCTGTCTTTTGCGTATTGACTTACAGAAACTCTTTAAATATTCTGTATACCAGTCGTTTGGAAAAGATCGAAGGTGGGAAGAGGAGGGGACAACAGAGGACAAGATGGTTGGATGGCATCACCGACTCAAGGGACATGAGTTTGAGCAAACTCTGGGAGATGGTGAAGGACAGGGAAGCCTGGTGTGCTGCAGCCCATGGGGCCGCAAAGAGTAGGACATGACTGAGTGGCTGAACAACAACAATAATAACAACAAATGTATTATAGATAACGTCTTTTGTAGAATAGAAATTCTTAATTTTGATACAATTCCATTGATAATTTTTCATTGTATTTAGTGGTTTGGAGTCATATTTAAGAAATGCTTGCCTACTGTAGGGTCATGACTATGTTCTGCTTTCCCCCTGAAAGCTTCATTATTTTATCTTTCACATTTTGAGCTATATTTCATCTGAAGTTACTATTTTGTATATGGTGGAGGCCCAGTTGACTCTGAGCAGTTTTTTGAATGCTGTGTCCTGTAATGTCAGCTTTGTTAGAAACAAGGGCCTGTATACCTGTGAGGTCTTTCTAGACTTGTGTTCTGTTTCATTAGTCAGCCTGTTTACCCTTAAGTGCATCTCTGTTGATTCTTACTTTCTTCTTGTGCTATAATGTTTTCCTTTGTACATATCATTTTTCTTCACTAGGCTTTTTTTCTTTACTGGGTTCCATGAAGATGAGCTCCATTACTGCTCAGTCTTTTTAAGGTATCATTTTGCCCAGAGACAGTGCCTTCAATACATGATCGCTGGTTGTTGTACCTGCCCTCCTGCCTTCTCAGTTACTCAGTTGTGTCCAACTCTTTGTGACCCTTTTGGACCGTAGCCCACTAGGCTTCTGTGTCCATGGGATTTCTCAGGCAGGAATACTAGATGGGTAGCCATTCCTCCTCCAGGGGATCTTCCCAATCCAGGGTTCCAACCCACATCTCCTGGGACTCCTGCATTGCAGGCAGATTCTTTATCACTGAGACACCAGGGAAACCCTGTTGTATATTACAAGCATCTGAATAAACGCTCTTTTATTTTTATAAAATTTTGGCCGTTTCTGGCAGCATGCAAAACTTACCAGGCAAGGAATTGAACCTGTGCTCCCTGTACTGGGAGCTTGGAGTCTTAACCACTGGACCATCAGGGAAGTCCAGATGTTCTTTTAAAAGAAATAGTCTACCTGTATTAACACAAAATTTAAAAGATATGAAAACCTCCATCTGCTCTTACTATTTTGCTGTCCCGTTCCATTGAACTGGAACTGTGATCAGAGAAAGCCAGGCATTCTCATTGTCTCTTGACTGTTACCTTTTGTGTTCGGCCAGTAATGAGCCAAAATATTTCCTTTTTTCAGTGGTGAGGGTTTAGGTTGGCAAATTCTAATGGTAATTTTTAAAGAATTAAATGCAGAATGTTTGGTAGATGGATATTGTTCCCAGCTCTTCACTCTTTCCTTGTATGAGATTTCACATGCATGCCCTTCACCATGTGATGCTGCAATGCCCTCACCAGAGGAGTTAGTTTCTTCCCCTGTTGTGGTGACACTGGGCTTGGGGTGGGGTTTGCTTTGGCTGGTAGGATGCTTAGCAAGTGTTGTGTGAGCACAGGCTTTCCATGTACCTCTGTGGTTTGTCTTGGCCCCTTGCCACTAGAACAACATGCTCCAGTGGGTGACTGGTTGAGGAGACACAGAATAGGCCAGTATTATTTCGGGCTGCCGTAGCAAAATAACCATAGACGGGGGGACTTAAAGAACAGAAATTTATTTTCTCACAGTTCTGGAGGCTGGGAGTGTGATATCAAGGGGTCAGCAGGTTTAGTTTCTTCTGAGACCTTTTTCTTTGACTTGCACACGGCTGTCTTCTGGCTGTGTCCCACGTGGTCTTTCCTCCGTGCTCTGCATCCGGACGCCTCTTTGTGTATCCAGACTTCATCCTCTTCTAAGAACACTAGTCGGATTGGATTAGGGCCCACCCTAACAACCTCATTGTAATTGACTCACCTCTTTAAAGGGTCAAACTCCCAATGCTGTCACATTCTGGGATACTGAGGTTAGGACTTCAATATATGAATCTGAGGGGACGCCATACAGCCCATGACAGACCTGTAGACAGGTCCAGCCAGCCCCAAGAGGCCAGGAGAGCCCCAGATCTCCAGCAGACCCATAGGCGGGAAGTCAGTGATGCCTGCTGCTCTCGGTCACTGAGTTCTGGTGTGGAGTTTGTCATGTAAGGTTATGGCAGCAGCAGCTGACTTAAGTAAACGAGTCACTTCATTCACTATTATTTTTCATCAAGGGAAGATTCACATAGCACATAATTAGCCATTTTAAAATTGTACAGTTCAGTGATATTTCATGTGCTAGTCATAATGCTGCTGCTTTAATTTCTTTTCTTATTTGGCCATGTGGTGGGGCAGTGTGGGATCTTGTTCTCTGATCAGGAATTGAGCCCACACCCCCTGCATTGGGAGCAGAGCCATAACCACTGGGCCACTAGGGGAGCCCCCAGTTTCTGTAACTTCCAATGTGCAACATCAGAGCTACTTTAACTGAAGGAAAAATAGACATTTTCTTTCCTCAATGGAAAAATATTTTTCTGAAAAAGAAAGCCTCATTGTGGTAGTATCTAAAAGTTAAAGCATATGTTACACTTGGGAAACACAGACTGAAAAGAGAAGGAACTTGGTGCTATCCAGGGCGTTTTAGTCTCTTCACAGTTATGTCTGTTCTGACCGCATTCCTACAAAAATTGCCGGCCCTTGAATTTATTTATTTATTCATTCAGTATTTGCTGACTGACTACCACATGCTGGCCCTACTCTTGTGTCTGAGGATTCAGTGGTAAAAGAAAAGACAAAAAAATGTTGTCTTCTTGAAGCATGTCAATTCTAGTAGGGAAATCATATTAAATCAGATAAATATCAATACTAGTTTAAAGGTGCTAAGAAGCAAAATTGACAGGGAAGATTGATACAAAAGGTTCAGTGTTTTGAAATTTTATATAGGATGATCAAGAAAGGCTGAGAAAGTGACTTTTAAATAAAGATCTGAAAAAAGTAGAAGAGCTGGCCATGTCAGCATGAGAGGGAAGTGTGTGCTGGGCAGAGACGGCAGGGGCAAAGGTGTGGGGCAGACATCTGGCTCCTCTGCTCAAGCCTGTGACTCGGGAGTGCAGAAGGAGGGGCGGTAGAGTAGGGGATGGGTGAGCAGACGAGAGCGAGCTAACAGGCTGCATCCCCTGGTATGCTCATTGTCGTCAGCGTGGCCAGGCTCTTCCCTGCGGTGAAACAGGAGCCACGGGAGAGTTTTGAGTGAAGGAGTGGATGTGGCCCAACAGGATTGCTCCTGCTGCTGCGGGGAGGATGGGCCGAAGATTGGCAGGGGCAGTGATACCACTGAAGAGGCTCTTTCAGGCGTTCCGGCGAGAGATGAGGCGATGTTGGACCAGGGTGCCAAGAGAAGCAGTGGTGAAAAAGGATTGAATTCTTGTCTATTTCAGAGGTAGACTCAGTCACCCTGTGTAACTGGAAGAATGAACTGACATTGTCTGAGGAGAGGAAGACTGTAAGAATTATCTGTTGTAGGAGAAATATATGAGTAGACTCGTTTGGGTAGGTTGAGTGGAGATGACAAGCAGGCAGTTGAACATTTGGGTCTAGAAGCAACTCAAGGCTGGAAATGTAAATTTTAAAAGTCATCATGTAGATGTATTTAAACCCAAAATAATGAGTGAGAGCACCTATAGAGTGGCGCCCTCAGAGTCCACGGGTGGGGCCTGGAGCACTTTAATACTCAGAGGGCAAGGAGGGGAGGGGCCCGCACTGCTGGACCAGAAGAAGGAAAAGTGGTCCAGGCGGGGCTCCAAAAGCCTGGGGGCCGAGAGTGTCCCCAGGCCCAAAGAGTCACTCAGCATTTTAACATTAGTAACATCTCCCCATTTGTCTCTCACTAGCAGCGATCACTCCTCTTCAACTAGAAAAATGACAATGTTCAGAAACCTAAAACTTCTTCTCTGGAAGAATTTCATTTTAAAGGTGGGTATGGTCATCTGTAGGGAGAATGTGAGTCTCCTTCGGAGGAACTGATTGATTTAGTTGAATTGGTTTCTAATCATGGAGTAAAGAAAAAATTAAGAACTTGTGAAGAAGCCCTTTTCTGCAAATGAGCCATATTTCTGTGGTAATTCCATTAGCTCTAATTACTGAAGATAACCATTGTTGCTACTGATTTCTAGCCATTGGTGTTACAGAAAAGATAAAAGCAGATGTTTCCAGCTAATTCTCTTTTTCTTTTTCATGTGATGTACAGGGAGGCTGGAAGAAATATAAGCATTTTTTTCATATACACACATACATATATATATATGTGAAGCATAGTTGACTGAAAGTGTTTTTAATGGAAGAACATTTGCCATGTTGACTTAATGCTTGTGTTCTATTTTGGATTAACTCCATGTTTATTAGTGAAGTGTAGTTGATTGTAAGTGTTCTTAATGGAAGAACATTTCCCATATAGTGTCTTAATGCTTGTGTTCTATTTTGGATTAACATATGGCTTTTGTTTTTATTTTAGAAACGAAAGACTCTGGTAACAGTCCTTGAAATCTTGATGCCGTTACTCTTTTGTGCAGTTATAATATATCTTCGTTTTGGTAGTTTGCCAAGAAAGAGACCTCCTGTAGACTACGATGTAATTGACATCACTTCTCTGCCAGAATTCTTCAATCAATTTCCTCTGAAAAATAAATTTCAATTAGTTTATATCCCTTCCAAAAGTGAAACTTTGAAGAATATCACTGAAATGGTGAAAGACCTCTTTACTGTTGAGTTTGAAGGTTAGCCATAAAAATGGGGGCAGGACAGAGGGGGCATTTTTATAAAGTCTAGTTTGAAGTTTTTTCCTGTGAGTTCTTACAGTAGTGGTTCCACATCTGGGCTCTCCAAATTCTGAAGAGTCTGCATGTATGTTTATATTTCACACAACACACACAAGAGACTTGTATATTTATGTCTCAAGCCTTCAAGGCTAATTAAAATGTGAAGTGTTTGTTCTGACTCACCAAAGTGGTGACATATGGTCATCTCATATATTTAATCAGAAGTCCTGGTTTGCAGTTATAATATGTCTCTGTCTAATAAACAGGAAACACTCAGAGATTCTGAGTTAGCCTTTTACTCAATCTCTTTTCTCCTCTTCTTGTCCCATTCTCATCTAGTCTCTATGTGGAGCCAAAAAGGTCTTTAAAAGGTGGGTGGGATCTGGCCAGCGCCCGGCCTGTGGCCCTCAGTGGCTCCCCGCCGCGCTGAGCCAGGTCGGGGCTTCCCCAGTCTTGCGTGCTTGCCCTCCTTGTGCCCCCTTTCATATCCTGAGCTCTGGGAGCCTTTCCTCCCTCTGACAGAACCTTTTGCCTCCAGCTTTTCCTTCTTATCATTCTGGTTTCAGCTAAAATGGGACTTAGGAATGTAGTTTTTAGGTTTCCCAATTCTGCCTTTTTCTCTCTCACAGAATCCTGTTGGATGTGCTCATAGCATCTTGACAGCTGTTTAGTTAAAGCGTTGCCACTCACTGTGCTCCTGTGCACCGCCTGCCTTTCCCCGCAGCACTTTGCCTCTGCCACAGGGCAGAGGCATGTGTGTTCCATGCACACACTGTGCCTGGTGCACAGTAGGTGTTCAGGACATACCTACTGAGTGAATGAAGGCAGTTAGGTAGATAAAATTTTTCAAAATGTGGAATAGTTCTTCAAAGTTACTATAATTATATGTTCTTATAAAGTATTCTAATAATACATAAGGCAGAAAGTGAAAAGAAAGGGTTCTACTCCCTAATTTCTTGAGTGCCACTCAATGTGACAGTTCTTTTAAAGGTCCTCAGTTGTATAATGTGGGGAAACTTTCAAAAGTTGTGCTTTATGCTTTCCTAGTATTCTAAAATACTATTCTAATTCAACTACCTTTTATAAATACGAGATTACAAAATTAAAAAAAAAAAAATCCTCCCCGATGAGATGATAAGTGTGATAAAACACGATGAGCCACCCACAGGAAATGGGAGGATGGTGGGTTTCAGTGGCTATCCAGGAGGGGGACAGTGAGCAGCCAGTCCCTGGGTAACTGAGGATCTGGAAGTCAGCAGGTGAAGCTGACATGGTAGAGTTAGGTGAGGATGGGCACGTCTGTAGGAGCCACAGAGTGCGGAGCTTCGCTTGTCAGAGCGTCGGGCTTTCTTCTGCATGCAGAAGGGGTCCATTGCAGGGCTTTTGAGAAGACAGGTTAGACTGCAGTGTCATTTGTTGTACAAAGACTTCTCTGGCTGTCCTCTGGAGCGGTGATTGGAAGAGGCGGGTACCCACAGACAGTCACAAGGGAAAGATGGCTTGCTGACTGCCAGGCCCAGTGCTTCCTCTCCTTTGCCCTCAGCTGGCGGTGCTGCGCTCATGCGTTTCCTGCCTGGGAGGCTCTGCTGCTTGAGTGCCGTGACACTGCAGTCTTTACCTGTTCCCACCTCCCTGCCATTCCCATGGCTCACTCCTGTCCTCAGACAGCTCTCGCCTCATTACAGAACCATATGTGACACAGAACAGAGTTCAGAGTTAAAAGTCCCTTCCCTAAT
>SJYC01103550.1:0-11254 GCA_006408675.1 Madoqua kirkii
AAACCAATACAATATTGTAAAGTAACTAGCCTCCAATTAAAATAAATAAATTTATATTTAAAAAAAGAAACTGAAGGACTTTTTGTAGATAATTATTGATGCTGGATAATGGGTACATGGGGATTTGTTACCTAATAACTCTGTTTTTAGGTGTGTTTGAAACCTTTCACTAAACATTTTTTTAAAGAGGAAGAAGAAATTACTTGAGTCTCTAAATAAATATTCTAGGTAAAGATTTTTTAAAACTTTACCCAGTGAAGTGTCCTCTGATATTTTCTACTCTTTTCTATACCATTCTGCATTTTCATTCTGGCTGTGGCCCAGCAAATTGATTTTGGAATTCAAAAAAAAAAAATCATAGTATTTGCTGTTTAAATACTTCTATTCTCTCCATGCTCTGCTTCCTAGTCTGCCTTTTTCATTGCTACTGCTAGTTAAAAAGTGAAAGTCTCAGTCGTGTCCAACTCTTTGCAACCCCATAGCCTACACAGTCTATGGAATTTTCCAGGCCAGAATACTGGAGTGAGCAGCCTTTCCCTTCTCCTGGGGCTCTTCCCAACTCTGGGATTGAACCCGGGCCTCCTACACTGTGCAGGCAGATTCTTTACCAGCTAAGCCACAAGATAAGCCCAAGAATAGTGGAGAGGGTAGCCTACCTTCTCCAGCAGATCTTCCCCACTCCTGCATTGCAGACAGATTCTTTACCAATTGAGCTATCAGGGAAGCCACAGACCCAGTTTAAGTAAGAATTTGGCCCTCTGACTGCTTAGCCTAGGAGTTTGGACCCTGTAGGCTGATTTCAAACCATCGTTGTTATAAATAATACTGTAGAGAGTCTTTATGTACTTTATGTATCTGTCTATGGCTCCTAGAGGTAGAATTGCTGGGTCAAGTGATATAAATTCTTACAAGGCTTATTTTGCACATTGCCAAATCGCATTCCAAAAATGTAATAATTTACACTCTCACAAGCTATCAGTGTGTGTGTGCTTGTCTCATGATACACTTGCTAGTTGATAGTATACACACTTCTTTATTATTCTCCATTTTAAAAGTAAAAAACATTTATTTTTTTGTTAGCAGTGCTCATTTTAATTATTTGCTGGCCATGATTTTATTTTCTGTGATCTATCTATCCTTGGTCTCACCCAACATTTTTTTTAAACTAGTGTGTTTATTTATTAAATATTTACTTAATTAATTTATTTGTTTTATATGGCTGCACTGGGGCTTAGCTGTGGCTCTCATGATCTTTGTTGTGGCATGTGAACTCTTAGAATGCAGCATCTATTTCCCTGAATAAAAATCAAACCTGCGGCACCCTGCATTAGGAGTGGAAGTTTACCCACTAGACAGCCAGGGAAGTCCCTGGTCTCTTTCAAATTTTAAAGTTAGGGTCCTTGAAAATTTTTTAATTATGTTGTAAGAGAGTATTATGATTTCAGGATATTTATGGCACACATTTTCCCATATTTACTGCCTCTATTTTTATGACTTCTCGACATAAAAATATTTTAAATTGTTATGAAGTTAAATTGGTCTATCTTTTCCTTTAGGATTCCTTCCATTACTTTTAAGCTTAGGAAATCCCTCAGTATGTGCCAATCAAATAAACAGTAGCCCACATATCCTCCCTTTCATTTCCCTTGGAGGCTTTGTAACATTCAATGTGTATTCTCTCTCAATCTTTGTATTCTGTCTTTACTGAGCAAAATATTGCTCATTTACTTTTTTATGTTTTGTCATTATTATCAAGTTCAAATGCTTGCCAAAAGTATATCTTACCAGCTTCTCAAGTGTTAAACCACAGGTTTTTTCAATACCCAACTATAATAATCTCTGCCATTCCATTTTCAGTGGGGTGTCTGGTGCTTTAGTTATACCGACAAGAGAGTTCATGCTTTGTACAAACAAAGGAGGTGCTGAGTATGTGATGTAATTGAAGGAGTGTCAGTAAACAGCCTTGCCTCCCGCTCAAAAATGTGTTACCTTAAAAGTGACAAAGTATACATTCCCACAGTGTCAATCCATGACACCAGCAAATAAAGAAGACACAATTCTTCTGTGCTAATGTATAAGTATCTCATAATGTCCTGACCCAAAGCTCCTAGCAGGGCAGATGAAGACCAAAGGAGAAAGAAGGTAACAGTAGACCCAAGAGAGAAAGAGAAACTCATGCTGAAGATGAAAGTCAATTTTAAATTGACAGCAGTCTCATGGTAGCAAAGGGAAAAGTTAAATATTTGTTGGAAATAACCAAGTCCCAGGTGCTGCAAGAAGCTCTGGGAGTAGTCAAATAAAACCTGGTTCCTACCCTTATGAACCTGCATGCATGATCAGTCATGCCCGACTCTGCTATCCCATGGACTGCAGCCCACCAGGCTCCCCATCCATGGAATTTTCCAGGCAGGAATATCCTTATGGGGCCCATAGACTAATTGAGAAGGTGATGGTTTGGTGCTTTAGTCACTAAGTCATACCCAACTCCTTTGCAATGCTATGGACTGAAGCCTGTCAGGCTTCTCTCTCCATGGGATTTTTCAGGCAAGAATACTGGGGTGGGCTGCTATCTCCTCTAGGGGATCTTTCTGACCCAGGGATCGAACCTGTGTCTCTTGCATTGCAGGCAAATTCTTTACTGCTGAGAGACAGAAGAGTAAATCAATTGTTACAAGACAGAACTTTAATGTTCCTAAAAGAAGAGTATCAGGATTTCCCAGGTGGTCCAGTGGCTAAGACTCCACACTCCTGATGCAGGGGACCTGAGTTCTATCCCTGAACAGGGAACTAGATCTTATATGCCATATCTAAAAAGATCCTGCCTGCTACACCTAAAGATCCTGCATGCTGCAACAAAGACCCAGCACAGTCAAATAAATAAATATTTATAAGTAGAGTGTCTATTCACTGCAGGGACTGGAGGAGGGATTATGTGATAAGAGATCTGGAGAAAGAGTAGCACTTGACAAGATGAGAAAAAGAAATGCAGAGAGGGCAATCCAGGCAAAGAAAACAGCATGCCTGATGGGAGAGAGGCACTGGCAGGGCATGGAATGGCATGTTAAAAGAAATGCATTGTGGAAAAAGCTTAAGAGAAATCTGGAGTTGGGAGTACGTGGAGTGGCCAAAGAGGCAGCTTCCAGGTTTTGGAGAGTTTGTGTGCTACACTCTAGAGTGTGGTTAGAAAGCCACAGGTGTCAGAAAAGTGTTTTTATCAGGGATGTCATATCTGATGTGCTATCCTGAAAGATAGGGGAATTGCAAGGATGATAGGGATGCAGGCAAAGCTGAGAGGCTGGTTATGAAGAAACTGTATTGATTCAGGTGAGAACTGATGTATGATGCAGCATTTGGAGAGAAGAGGATGGACGTTAGAGGTTAAGGAGATACAATCTAAAAGACTTGATGAGAGAGAAAGTAGAGGAGGGAGTGGGGAAAGCCTGCAGGAACCCACATTTCTAGACTGGGTGATTGGGTGGGTAGTGGTAACACTTACTGGTGACTCATATTCATCCAGTCATGACTCATAAACATGATAAGACATTGCTTCTTCTGTTTCAGTAGTAAAATTAGCAATGGAAAGAGGAGAATCATTGCAGGAAAAAGTGAGTAGCAGGTAGGGTCGTGAAAAGAGTTCTGGCACAAAGTCAGTATAAGGCAATGGTTTCACTTGTGAAAATAAAATACTGAAAACCTGATTATTTGAATGAAGAAGGCCTTCAAAGGAGATATGTCAGATGAGGAAGGAGAGCTGAATGAGCAGCTCTGATTCTTTCCACTTCATGTTTTTCTCCTCAGTTCTTACTCCCATCACCGTGATGCACCCCAGAGAATAGCTGCTTCCATTTTCATTCTATCCCAGAGGAGCCAGCACATCTTTTCCTGGCTTAGCTCTGCACAGTTGAGCAGACAGACTTTTTTTTTTTAAGATAGTTTTCCACAGCATCTACAGAAATAAAACAAAACTGCCCAATGAAAAGTCAAAGGCTATGAAGTGTTTGGCTCCCCTTTCTGCCTAAGGTTGTTTTCCTGCTATGTGGCTTCTCATTGCTTTAGTCTTTGTTGTTTCAGTGGTATTTTTGTTATTTCTCCCTGATCACATTCTAATTATAACATATTCTTGCTTTACCAATCGGGAGTACAAAATGAGGTCACATTCCTTTTAACATTCAAAATAAATGTTGAGCCTCAGGTCCATCCCAGCCTCCCAACTGTGATAAAATGTTTATTTCCTCCTCAACATACTTCCTTAAGTTAATCCTAAGGCCCTTGCAAATGCCTGATGTTTTAGCTTTTAATGCCAAGTAACAAATTACCACAAATTTAGCAGCTTAGAATAACACACATGTCACCATCCGTAGGTCAGCATGGGATGGCTGGATTCTCAGTTCAGGGTCTCACAAGACTGACATGAAGGTAAAACTGCATTCCTTTTTTCATGCTCTGGGGAAGAACACACTCCCAACTCCATTTAGGTTGTTGGCAGATTTCAGTTCCATCTACTTACACAGCTGAGATCCTCATGGCTCCTCCATCTTATAGCCAGCAACAATGCACCAAATCCTTCTCATACTTTGAATTTCTGTGATTTCTGGCTTTCTTTTCTGTTTTTAAGGACTCTTATGATAGCATTACCAGGCTTTCCTGGTGGCTCAGCCAATGCAGGAGACATGGGTTCAAGCCCAGGGTCAGGAAGATCCCCTGGAGAAGGAAATGGCAACCCACTCCAGTATTCTTGTCTGAGAAATCCCATGGACAGAAGAACCTGGCCAGTTACAGTCCATGGGGTCCCAAAAGAGTGAGACAAGAGTTAACGACTAAAACAGCAACAACAATAGCATTGCACCCATCTGGAAAATCCAGAATCTTTTCCCTATGTTAAGGTCAAACAATTAGTAAAGCCCCTTTTGCCAAGCCACATACAATATTGTGGGTGTACCACCAAAGCATAGAGATCACAGAAGATATTTTGAATTCTGCCTTTCAAGTCTACCTGTTCCAAAGTGTTTAAGTCTTTATTACTATCTTTTGAAGGACACACACTCACAAAACCATTTTTATTAGCCATAGAACACACTTTCAACAAGTTGTTTCTGTTGAAACCAAGCCACCTAGCAGTTTGGGTGTCTTCCCTTCCTAGAGGATTGTGATTCAAGCACAGAAACTCCAGCCTTCTTGAGATCATCTTACTTATACTGCCAAATGATGCCATTTCCCAGACAAATGTACCATACCACGAGTTTTAACAGGCAGTTAATGCATCTGCCTGGTAAAATTCCTATCCACTAAAAAAGCACTTCAGTGACTTGGGATTTCACTTCTAATCTGGGCAATGTCCCTCCAGGTATAGCAGCAGAGAAGGCAGTCTTTCTTCCCCAGTGTTACATTCCACCATAGCTTCATGTTGCTTAAATATTTCATAACACTCACCTAAAATATAGTTCTGAATTGCATGTCTTTTTAACAAATTCAGAGCCATTTCACCTCAAGGCACAATTATAGTGCCTGAGCCTGAAGGCTATCCAGTCTTCCTCACAACATACCTACAATCCAGTTTTCACATCTGCTTTCATTCTCTAGTCTCTAGGACCCAAGACCCACCATAATTTCCTCTCCCTAATATACTGACATTTCTTTATTAAAATGCCTTACCTTGTCACATAGTCATGACTAAAAAATTATGACTCTAGAAATATATCCATAGATATGAAGGAAAACAATGTGACTACAGGCCCAAATCTTTCTACTTATAGAAAGATCAGTAAACCTAAAGAACATCTCAATATGCATAGTGTAAAAGTGAAAGTGATGTTGCTGTTACAATAGTTCCAAATAATTTCATATTCACAAAATTTGAATTTTCAAGACCTTCCAATAGAGTATATTGAACCAAAGAATGTTTATTATCTTTAAATAAGAGAACTTTAACCTTATAATTTCCTTAGAAGTAACAGAGATAACTTATCTATACAATCTCCTTGTTGTTGTTCAGTCATTAAGTCATGTCCAACTCTTTGGAACCCTATAGACTTCAGTACACCAGGCTTCCCTATCCTTTACTCTCTCCTGGAGTTTGCTCGAACTCATGTCCATTGAGTCAATGATGCCATCTAACCATCACAGGCTCTGCCATCTTCTCCTTTTGCCTTCACTCTTCCCCAGCATCAGGATCTTTTCTAATGAGTAGGCTCTTCTCATCAAGTGGCCAAAGTATTGGAACTTCAGTCCTTCTAATGAATATTCAGGGTTGATTTCCTTGAAGATTGACTGGTTTGATCTCCTTGCTGTCCAAGAGACTCTCAAGAATCTTCTCCAGCACCACAGTTTGAACGCATCCATTCTTCAGTGCTAAACCTTCTTTATGCTCATATCCAGATATGATTACTGGAAAATGCAGTCTCCTTAGCCTAAGATAAATGCATACTAGCCCCTAAGAGAACAGTTACCAATAATAGCCATTTTCTCATTTCTTTCTTGCATTTGACAAGGGGTTGGATGCCCTTGTTATTTTTTTATACCTTCTATTCCTTTTGGTTCTCATGCCACTGTCTTACTCCTCTTACATTTGTATGAAATTTCTCTGTCTCCTTCTCACATTCTTCTCTTATGTATACCAAATGTAAATTGTGACATCAAAAACATAAAATGTGTCCACAAATAACAAATTCTAGTGAGAATGTGGAGAAAAGGAATCACTTGTATGCTGTTAGTGGGAATGTAAATTGATGTAGCAACTCTGAAAAACAGTATGGAGATTCTCCCCCCCCCAAAATAAAACTTTCATATGATCTAATAATTCCACTGATTGGTATGGATATAAAAAAAATAATGAAAACACTAATTTAAAAAGCTACTTCCACCCCAGTGTTCATAGCAGTACTATTTACAGTGGCCAAGAATTGAGAGCAACTCAAGTGCCCGTCAAGAGATTAATGGATAAAGAAGAGTTAATATATATATATACAATGGACTATTCAGTTCAGTTCAGTTCATTTGCTCAGTCATGTCTGACTCTCTGTGACTCCATGAATTGCAGCACGCCAGGCCTCCCTGTTCATCATCAACTCCCGGAGTTCACTTAAACTCACGTCCATCGAGTCGATGATGCCATCCAGCCATCTCATCCTCGGTTGTCCCATTCTCCTCCTGCCCCCAATCCCTCCCCGCATCAGAGTTTTTCCCAATGAGTTAACTCTTCACATGAGGTGGCCAAAATATTGGAATTTCAGCTTTAGCATCAGTCCTTCCAAAGAACACCCAGGACTGATCTCCTTCAGAATGGACTGGTTGGATCTCCTTGCAGTCCAAGGGACTCTCAAGAGTCTTCTCCAACACCACAGTTCAAAAGCATCAATTCTTTGGTGCTCAGATTTACATTTCACATCCATATATGACCACTGGAAAAACCATAGCCTTGACTAGACCAATCTTTGTTGGCAAAGTAATATCTCTGCTTTTGAATATGCCATCTAAGTTGGTCATAACTTTCCTTCCAAGGAGTAAGCATCTTTTAATTTCATGACTGCAGTCACCATCTGTAGTAATTTTGGAGCCCCCAAAAATAAAGTCTGACACTGTTTCCACTGTTTCCCCATGTATTTCCCATGAAGTGATGGGGCCAAATGCCATGATCTTCGTTTTCTAAAAACTAAGCTTTAAGCCAACTTTTTCACTCTCCTCTTTCACTTTTCATCCAGAGGCTCTTTAGTTCCTCTTCACTTTCTACCATAAGGGTAGTGTCATCTGCATATCTGAGGTTATTGATATTTCTCCCAGCAGTCTTGATTCCAGCTTGTGCTTCTTCCAGCCCAGAATTTCTCATGATGTACTCTGCATATAAGTTAAATAAGCAGGGTGACAATATACAGCCTTGACATACTCCTTTTCCTATTTGGAACCAGTCTGTTGTTCCATGTCCAGTTCTAACTGTTGCTTCCTGACTTGCATACAGATTTCTCAAGAAGCAGGTCAGGTGGTCTGATATTCCCATCTCTCTCGGAATTTTCCACAGTTTATGGTGATCCACACAGTCAAAGGCTTTGGCATAAAAAGTCAATAAAGCAGAAATTGATCTTTTTCTGGAACTCTCTTGCTTTTTCAATGATCCAGTAGATGTTGCAATTTGATCTCTGGTTCCTCTGCCTTTGCTAAAACCAGCTTGAACATCTGGCCAAAAGAATGAAATGATGCCATTTTCAGCAACATGATGGGACTAGAAGCTATTATGCTTAGTGGACCAAGAAATGCAAAGTCTAAAGAATAAAACAAAATACATTAAACAAATGTATTTAACAAAACAGAAATAGAGTCACAGACATAGAAAACAAACTTATATTTACCAAAGAAGAGAGGGAGAGAAGAGGGAACAAAATAAGAATATAGGATTAATACAGATACAAATGACTATACATAAATTAAACAACAAGGATTTACAATATGGCACAGGGAATTATATCCAATATCTTGAAATGACCTATAAATAAATGCCCTGCCTAACACATCATTATTCTGGACATTGAACAACAGTATAAAGGTTCTTGGTAAATGACAGAGCACTACATCAATGCAAAATAACATTATTGACAGTTGTCTCAATAATAATATCAGAAAGAGAGTGAAATTAAGGTAGGGATCTCTGTGTCACCCAACCCATACCTGCACCCTTCCCTCAGGTTTCTGCCTTAGGAAAGTTCTTCCTCTTCAGCTTCTTCATGAGGAATGGCTGGATAGCCTAATTACTCTAGGACTAGACAGTGCCATTCTTTCTTGACCTTGAGATTCTCACTCTGTGATTTGGAACTGAGAGGTATTCCAGGATGTTTCTAATATTTGCTCCCTTTGACAAATCAGAAAGGGCTTTGTGTAACTCTCTTTTCTTACACTGGGGAGATATGGTAATGAGAAGATATGTATTATAGCCTACTCCTTTCCTATTACATGCGGGTAGCAATGAAACATTCCAGACACCTTGCCAAAAGGCTGGGATCCACAGTGAGGAGGCCAGCATGGGAGTATGGAAGTAGATTTGAAATACTTCCTCCAAATCTCTTTCTATGAGAAGGATTCCACTGATCAAGGGTTACATTATTCTTTACCCTAGGGGGTATCACAAATATTCAAGTATCCCAAATACCATAACAGTCATCTTACCCTTAACACCTTCCATAACCAGTCCATATACTTGACATTGCACTTTGGATTTAGAGCAGATAACATGGTGAACATGCCAGACAGGTGCCCATCTGTCTTCTGACTTGGTGGCCTCCTGGCAATGAACACTCCCTTTTATCCACATGCCTTCAAGGAGAGGAGAGCCAGCTTTGCCAGTTCTTGCTTCCTTTACTCTCCCTGAAGAGAAGGCACACCCAAAGTTCTCTGCATTTTGGTGGGAGACCACTCCATATTTGATTCTCAATCCACAGCAATTTATTTTCTGCCTCATTAGTATGAAACTACTGAGAATCTCTTGTAAAGATTAACACTAATTGATATATACTCATTTTTCAGGCTCCCCAGGTGGCACTAATGGTAAAGAATCTGCCTGCCAATGCAGGAGACCTGAGAGACGCAGTTTTGACCCTTGGGTTGGGAAGATCCCCTGGAGAAGGAAAAAGCAACACATTCTAGTATTTTTTGCTGGCAGAATCCCATGGACAGAGGAGCCTGCAAGAGTCGAATATGACGGCATACAAATTTTTCAGTTCTTCTCTAACTTTTAATTTTCTTTCTACCTAGAATGCTTGGCCCTGTTTCTTTCCATCAGGAAAATCTCATTAGAAACATATCTTACCAAGATACATATTCTTTCTTGACCGAACAGTCCCAAAATACCTTTCACAAATACCTATTGTATCATTTCTCAGGCTGTAGTATAATCCTTCTTTTTTATTTTTGATGTGTTGAATTGAATTGAATGGCCCTTCTGACTACCTGTCACTAGGGCACTTAATGTTTTCAATTATTTTAATAGTTGCAATCGGTTGGTCAACAGTTATCTATATTTTCCCAACTGGAATGTGCATTCATTAAATAGCTGATTGAGTTAGAGATATATTATATAGCCATGAATAGGAGCCAAGTTAACTAACTTTTGGAAACACTAAACTTTAGATTTCATATCCTTACCAACCAAAATAACTGATCAAACCTATATTTTTACAGGGAATATGATATTTCAGGAAATTAGTTTGTTATAGAATGTTTTACTGCTTTGATATTATTTGAAAAATAGAAAAAGAACAGGAGTGTTTATTATTCTAGATTAAATTTCATGTCTCTTTAACACAATTGCAATTTCGTATAATTTTTCCACAGCAATAAAATAAAAAGGATCGACCATAAGAAAACATGTTTTAGCATTTTTTAAACATCTTTATCATAGTTTTGGCAAATCTATGGCAAACCTTTGGAAACAGTTTAGACAAACATTGGATAAATCAGCTCTAAAACAGCAGCGTTTAAATGGTCTGTAGGTGTGGTGACCACACACCTCAGTTTTCCTGGTATTGTCTGAGCTTACTCTTATTGTCTTGGCACAATTGTCAGCAGCTTCTTTTTTTCTCGATAAGATCCTAGTTGGGACAGTAGAACTGTAGCCATCCTCCTTGTCTACACAGAGATTAAAAAGGAGACAGTAATGTTTAATATCTAAATGTCCCCTTGACTCAGATAAAACCCCCTGAATTTTCATTTTTCAATAAAATCTTTTGATTTCACAAAAACTGTTTTTGTAAGTTTTTAAGTTTATTTCTGTCTTTACAAATTTCCTTTAAATATGATTATCTCTCTTCCTAAAAATTTTATCTTATAAATATTCTTTATTTTTCTCTCAAATGAAATGTGTTTTAACCTTATAAGCATATTCAAGTATTAGGTACTATAAATGGCAACTCACTCCAAGACTCTTGCCTAGAAAATCCCATGGACGGAGGAGCTGGGTGCAGGCTACTGTCCATGGGGTCACAAAAGGTCGGGCATGACTGAGCAACTTCACTTCACTTCCAACTCTTTAAAACCCAGAGAGATTCCATTATTAATGGAGACTGAAATAAACTCCCTCCTATTCATTATGAACTCTCTCCTGTTCATTATGAGTATAACCATACTCATAGGGAAAATCTCCTAGGTGCTAATAGGTTCTCTTTCAGTAATGTGTTCTCTGTGATGTCAAATTTACTGTTCATATGATAACGATCTTATTTTTTTCCCCTAAGCTTTAGGTAGTGGACACTATGATTGTTTTAGTCATTATTTT
>SJYC01103552.1:0-17926 GCA_006408675.1 Madoqua kirkii
AGCAGAGAAGTATATGTGCACATCTTTTCTCTGATAGTGCCTCTTTACTCATAAGTGGGTGTCAGAAAGTGAAAATGAAAGTTGCTCCATCGTTTCTGACTCTTTGCCACCCCATGGACTGTAACCTACCAGGCTCCTCTGTCCATAGGATTCTCCAGGCAAGTGTACTGGAGTGGGAATCCATTCCCTTCTCCAGGGGATCTTCCCAGCCCAGGGATTGAACTCAGGTCTCCCACATTGCCAGAAGATTCTTTACCAGCTGAGCCACCAGGGAAGCTCCAAATGAGTGTCAGCACACTATCACTTGAGGCAAATTATAGAAAACTTAATAAATAGCATTCACAGAGTCTTTTCCTTTTTGTAGGCTAAACTACATACATAAGAAAACATATAAAATGATCAATAGCATTATTAATATGTGTGGAACAAGTTTTTGAATCAGTTTTGAATGGCATCACACAGATTATTTTAAGGCTTGATTTTAACCTATGCATATACATATACCAAGAATGTATGCCATCAATTATAGCTTTTGTGTATGTCTTTGAAGAATCATTACTGAATCCAAACTGCTATTTGAATGGTCTGAATAGCTTTAATTAATAAACACTCATTTCCACAATAATCAATCATGAAATTTCAAAGACTTAATCAATAATCCATGAAATATAATATGTTTCTCTTTTTCCTGGAAGATTTTAGTTATAACTCAAAAGATTCATGGTGAATCTGAAGGAAAGGTACTTCCAAAATCTTGGAGAATAAGGATTTGGATAATTAATAATAGAAGTATATTATTATATATTATATTATACACATATAAAGTATATAGGTCTTCCTGGTGTCTCAGACAGTAAAAGAATCTGCCTGCAATTCAGAAGACCTGGGTTCAATCCCTGGATTGGGAAGATCCCCTGGAGAAAAGAATGGCTACACACTCCAATATTCTTGCCTGGAGAATTCCGTGGACAGAGGACCCTGACAGGCTGCAGTTCATGGAGTTGCAAAGAGTTGGGCACAGCTGAGCAACTAACTAACACTTTCATAAAATATATTATATAAAAGAATTGTTAAATGAGACATCCAGTGATATTTGGGTATTTGCTCAGTTGCTCAGTAGTATCCAGTCTTTGCAACTCTATGGACTATAGCCCACCAGGCTCCTCTGTCCATGGAATTTTTCAGGCAAAAATACTGTAGTGGGTTGCCATTTTCTCTTCCAGGGGATCTTCTTGACCCTGGGATCAAACTCCCTTCTCCTGTGTCCCCTGCATTGGCAGGTGGATTCTTTACCACCGAAACACTTAGGAAGCCCCTATTTGGGTACCTATGTTCCTTTACAATTAAAAAAAAATCTTTTTGAAGAATAAAAACTAACAAAAGAATGTTGGTCTTAGCATTAATAAACAAAATTCTAGGCTTTTACTTTATTATTAACTGGCTTCATGGTTTTGAGAAATTCACTGAATTTCTCTAGGCTTTGCTGTTTACAGCTGGAAGATGAGATTTTGTTCTGTTTTCTGATCTCTGGAGTCTCTCTAGCTCCCCAGGCCCAATTTGCAGAGATTCTAACTCAACTGGGCCAGGAAGTACATATTTTCATAAAGCTACCAGTGTGACTCTGCTGTGTATTGTCCATGAACCACAATTTGAAAAAGTCTTCTTTATAAAAGCAATAATCTCAAGATCTGGTACTCTGTGTCCCAGACACAAATGTTCTCAAACAAAATGGAACACATATATTTTCATTTTTATGGACTAGATATAAAATTAGCATGTTTATCACCTACTTAATTTCTTAACTTTTTTACCCTCTTCAAAGAGCCATAATCATTTTATATTTCATGCATCAACACAGCAGCTCTTACAGACCTACAGGCACGTCAAGGAATAAGCTAATAAGTCAAGTTTTTCAGACTACAAACAATTTGAGTTACATCTTTATACTCAATATCCTCCCTAATGATTCTGCTTGAAATTCTTCCTAAGATGAACATCTCATAATTCCATCTTTAAAGAGTTATAAAATATTAAGAACCATACAACTCAACTCTCCTTTTCCTTTCCTTCAAGCACTCTCTTTGAGATATTTTACTTCTGAAATTAAAGAGATTAAGATAAATGAAAGGTGGAGACAGTGGTAAACAGGATGTGTTTCCTTTGTACAACACAGATGTAGACGCATTAATTCTGAAGTGTGGTTCCCTTGAAACAGAGTTGTTTGTAAATGGAAAGAGTGGAAAAAAGAAAATTGTTCAGGTCTTAGAACAAGTAACATGAGTTCGTTGGTTAAGAAATTCCAAATGCAATAAGAGTTTGGTTGCATTGAAAATAGGACCACTGGCTTTAACTTCCCTGCAGCTGTATAACATCTGGAACAAATAAGGGTAGTTTCTATTTCTGAGTGAAGAATGCTTGTCTGAGTGATTCACACCCACCAAAATGTTTCCAGTGTATTATCTTTAGAAGGATTGAGTGGACAAACTTTGTACTCACTCCTCTGCATCATCTGCACAAATGAAAAAAAAAAAAAAAGGAATTTTCCTTTTGCTTTTAGGAAACATTAACCATGAAAGAGTTTGCTTTGAGTCTTAGCCTAAGATAGGTGGTCTAAAAGTTTTATAATCTACTAATGAGAGATTGTTTAGAATAGTTAAAATAGGGAAAAAATCTTTCATAATTACACCTTTTTTCCCCCTTCCCCCTCCCCTCTTCTATTTACTAATGTGAGAACAGAACCTGGAAAAATGTCTGGTTAATAGATACTCAATAAATAGTTATGGCATAAATGATTGAATGTATGATTCCCTCCAAACACAAATGCAATGCTATACATTAACAAAAAGGTGAGGAGTATATTATGTCACTGATGCTTGAGGTAGCAGTAACAGTCAAAAAGGGCACAGGCACACCACTCTGTATTGATCCAAGTAAGTCAGAAAAAATAATTATAGGAACTTATTGGTGGAAACAGCTAGTAGGGTGGCCATAATTTTAGGCTTTGTTGAAGTTTCGCAGGAATCTTTATTTTAGTATGTGCTTCCAAGGACTGCTTGTGCAGTCCTAGGAATATGTAATTTAAGCCATCTCAAATTCAGACTGTTAGAATATGTTTTTGATTTATGAACAAATTGACACAAACAGGTTAAATGACTTGCTCAGGGTCACAGACTTCGTTATTAGTAGAAACCAGTGATGAAACTTAAACTTAAATATGAGATACCATAGGGAGCATAAAGATGAGCATATGAGTTCAACACTTGCCCTTTAAGTGCCTGCAGGATTTTTAAGAAAACAGGCATGTAAAGAATATAAGGGAAACCTAAGGAGGAAAGTGATATACTACAAAAAAAAAAAAAAAAAAATGCTTTGGGATTCAGTGGAGAGATGACTTTCGATCTAAGGCAGGGAGAGCATTTGAGAGGGTTAAGGAATAATGGAGGAAGTAATCTTTCAATTGACATTGAAGAATGATTGGGAATTGAACTCAGATAGATGGAGATGATACCAAGAGTAAAACCTATTAGCAAAGATAAGGTTGATGAGTGTAAAACAAAGGAAAGGAAGACCTAAATAGTTAAAGCTAGCTGTTGAATTGCTCTGGAGTAGGAGTGGAATGGGAATTAAGCAAGAAAAGATCAAGAAAAGCCTTGAATGCAGAACTGGTGAGAACCTTTGACTAGTTCAGTTCAGTCACTCAGTCTTATCCAACTCTTTGCGACCCCATGAATCACAGCACACCAGACCTCCCTGTCCATCACCAACTCCCAGAGTTTACCCAAACTGATGTCCATCGAGTTGGTGATGCCATCCAGTCATCTCATCCTCTGTCATCCCCTTCTCCTCCTGCCCCAAATCCCTCCCAGCATCAGGGTCTTTTCCAATGACTCAACTCTTCACATGAGGTGGTCAAAATATTGGAGTTTCAGCTTTAGAATCATTCCTTCCAAAGAAATCCCAGAGCTGATCTCCTTTAGGATGAACTAGTTGGATCTCCTTGCAGTCCAAGGGACTCACAAGAGTCTTCTCCAACACCACAGTTCAAAAGCATCAATTCTTCAGCGTTCAGCTTTCTTCACAGTCCAACTCTCACATCCATACATGACTACTAGAAAAGCCATAGCCTTGACTAGAAGGACCTTTGTTGAAAAGTAATATCTCTGCTTTTGAATATGCTATCTAGGGTGGTCATAACATTCCTTCCAAAGAGTAAGGGTCTTTTAATTTCATGGCTGCAGTCACCATCTGCAGTGATTTTGGAGCCCCCAAAAATAAAGTCTGACACTGTTTCCACTGTTTCCCCATCTATTTCCCATGAAGTGATGGGATCGGATGCCATGATCTTTGTTTTCTGAATGTTGAGCCTTAAGCCAACTTTTTCACTTTCCTCTTTCACTTTCATCCAGAGGCTCTTTAGTTCCTCTTCACTTTCTACCATAAGGGTGGTGTCATCTGCATATCTGAGGTTATTGATATTTCTCCTGGCAATCTGGATTCCAGTTTATGTTTCCTCCAGCCCAGTGTTTCTCATGATATACTCTGCATATAAGTGAAATAAGCAGGGTGACAATATACAGCCTTGACATACTACTTTTCTTATTTGGAACTAGTCTGTTGTTCCATGTCCAGTTCTAACTGTTGCTTCCTGACCTGCATATAGGTTTCTCAAGAGGTAGGTCAGGTGGTCTGGTATTCCCATCTCTCTCAGAATTTTCCACAGTTTATTGTGATCCACACAGTCAAAGGCTTTGGCATAGTCAGTAAAGCAGAAATAGATGTGTTTCTGGAACTCTCTGGCGTTTTCCATGATCCAGTAGATGTTGGCAATTTGATCTCTGGTTCCTCTGCCTTTTTTATAAAGTTCTTCTGTGTATTCTTGCCACCTCTTCTTAATATCTTCTGTGTCTGTTCAGTTCAGTCACTCAGTCGTGTCTGACTCTTTGCGACCCCATGAATCGGAGCACACCAGGCTCCCTGTCCATCACCAACTCCCGGAGTTCACTCAGACTCATGTCCATCGAGTCAGTGATGCCATCCAGCCATCTCGTCCTCTGTCATTCCCTTCTCCTCCTGCCCCCAATCCCTCCCAGCATCAGGGTCTTTTCCAATGAGTCAACTCTTGGCACAAGGTGGCCAAAGTATTGGAGTTTCAGCTTTAGCATCAGTCTTTCCAATGAACACCCAGGGCTGATCTCCTTCAGAATGGACTGGTTGGATCTCCTTGCAGTCCAAGAGACTCTCAAGAGTCTTCTCCAACACCACAGTTCAAAAGCGTCAATTCTTTGGTGCTCAGCTTTCTTCACAGTCCATATATGACCACTGGAAAAACCACAGCCTTGACCTGACTGCTTTTGTTAGGTGCATACAATTTCTGTCCTTTATCGAGCCCATCTTTGCATGAAATATTTCCTTGGTATCTCTAATTTTCTTGAAGAGATCTCTAGTCTTTCCCATTCTGTTCTTTTCCTCAATTTCTTTGCATTGATCACTTAGGAAGGCTTTCTTATTTCTCGTTGCTATTCTTTAGAACTCTGCATTCAAATGCTTTTATCTTTCCTTTTCTCCTTTGCTTTTCACTTTTCTTTTTTTCACAGCTATTTGTAAGGCCTGTTCAGGCAGCCATTTTGCTTTTTTACATTTATTTTCCATGAGAATGGTCTTGATTCCTGTCTTCTATATAGTGTCATGAACCTCTGTTCATAGTTTATCAGGCACTCTGTCTATAACATCTGTTCCCTTAAATCTATTTCTCACTTTCACTGTATAATCATAAGGGATTTGATTTAGGTCATACCTGAATAGGCTAGTGGTTTTCCCTACTTTCTTCAGTTTCAGTCTGAATTTGGCAATAAGGAGTTAATGATCTGAGCCACAGTCAGCTCTCAGTCTTGTTTTTGTTGACTGTATATAGCTTCTCCATCTTTGGCTGCAAAGAATAAAATCAATCTGATTTCAGTGCTGACCATCAGGTGATGTCCATGTGTAGAGTCTTCTCTTGTGTTGTTGGAAGAGAGTGTTTGCTATGACCAGTGTGCTTTCTTGCAAAACTCTATTACCCTTTGTCCTGCTGTGCTCTGTACTCCAAGGCCAAATTTGCCTGTTACTCCAGGTGTTTCTTGACTTCCTACTTTTGCATTCAGTCCCCTATAATGAAAACGATATCTTTTTTGGGTGTTAGTTCTAAAAGGTCTTGTAGGTCTTCATAGAACCATTCAACTTCAGCTTCTTCAGCATTACTGGTTGGGGCATAGACTTGGATTATCGTGATATTGAATGGTTAGCCTTGGAAATGAACAGAGATCATTCTGTCGTTTTTGAGATTGCATCCAAGTACTGCATTTCTGACTCTTTTGTTGACCATGATGGCTACTCCATTTCTTCTGAGGGATTCCTGCCTGCAGTAGTAGATATAATGATCATCTGAGTTAAATTCACTCATTCCAGTCAATTTTAGTTCTCTGATTCCTAGAACATCAACATTCACTCTTGCCATCTCCGGTTTGATCACTTCTGATTTGCCTTGATTCATGGACCTGACATTCCAGGTTCCTATGCAATATTGCTCTTTGCAGCATTGGACCTTGCTTCTATCACCAGTCACATCCTCACCTGGGTATTGTTGCTTTGGCTCCATCTCTTCATTCTTTCTGGAGTTATTTCTCCACTGATCTCCAGTAGCATATTGGGTACTTACCGACCTGGGTAATTCCTCTTTCAGTATTGTATCATTTTGCTTTTTCACACTGTTTATGGGGTTCTCAATGCAAGAATACTGAAGTGGTTTGCCATTCCCTTCTCCAGTGGACCACATTTTGTCAGACCTCTCCACCAATACCCGTCCATCTTGGTTGGCCCCGCATGGCATGGCTTAGTTTCATTGAGTTAGACAAGGCTGTGGTCCATGTGATCAGATTGACTAGGTTTCTGTTGATTATGATTTCAGTGTGTCTGCCCTCTGATGCCCTCTCGCAACACCTACTGTCTTACCTAGGTGTCTCTTACCTTGGACTTGGGGTATCTCTACAGGGCTGTTCCAGCAAACCGCAGCTGCTGCTCCTTACCTTGGAAGAGTCACCCCTCTGGACCTTGAATGTGGAGTAGCTCCTCTCAGCCCTCCTGCGCCCATGCAGCCACCACTCCTTGGACGTGGGGTAGCTCTTTTTGGCCGCTGCCTCTGACCTCGGACTTAGGATTGCTCCTCTCGGCTGCCACCCCTGACCTTGGACGTGGGGCGGTGGCTGAGAGGAGCTATCCCACGCCTGAAGTCAGAGGTTGTGGCCGAGACAAGATTCCTTTGACTACACTTGATGGGAAATAGGGAAATATGCCCAGGCTCTTGTACAGGGAAATAACAGGATGCAAGTATGTTTTAAGGAGATTAGAGAGTGCAAATTAGGACAGACTAGGCAGAAAGACTGGAGAAGATGAGACTATAACAATCAGAGAGAACTAAAACTAGGGGTCGCACTGTAGTTAGAATGTTCTGAGTTATGCTTTTAATCCTGCAACTATCTGATCATCCAAGAAAAGACAAAGCTTAAAGAATATATCAGTGTAGAAAAAGTGGTTGAGAAATGTCACTTTACTCCAAAACTTAAGAAAGAGAGAGAGAGAGTTTTCATGCTGGATAAGAATAGAGAAGAAGATAAGCTGGGTGGGTGCCATTTAAGTCATCCTGTCACCTCTTTATTCTTCCTTCCATCCTCCTCTTCCTGTGTTTACTGGCACTGTGAGGTATAAAAAGTGAATTAGAAAGTTGGCTTTCTTTCCCTAAAAGAGCTTACAGGTTAACTGGTGAGTGGGTGCAGAAATACAATGTGCACAGAAATGCAAGCTGGAAAGTGACCTGAGAGGGCAGAAAATGCTCTAAGAACACAAAGGAGGCAGAGTTTACTTTGGACCTAAAGCATTCAAAGGGCTTCCCTTATGGCTCAGCTGGTAAAGAAGCCACTTGGATTGTGGGAGACCTGGGTTCGATTCCTGGGTTGGGAAGATCCCCTGGAAAAGAGAAAGGCTACCCACTAATACTCTGGCCTGGAGAATTCCATGCACTGTATAGTCCATGAGATTGCAGAGAGTCAGAGACAAGTGAGTGACTTTCACTTCATAAGGCATCAAAAACAAGTTAGTAAAAGAAGTGGCGTCTGAACCAGATTTTGAAAGACAGATGTAATGAAAACATGAGAACAAGAGCAGAAAGGGTGTTCTGGTAGACAGGAACTTCACATAGAAAGGTGTGGAAGCACAAGGGCATGAGGCTGCGTGAGGAGAGAGAGGAGCTCCTTTTGGCAAGAGTCTTTCTCAGCATTGGCCAGACATTAGAATCACCCAGGATGTTTCATAGTGTTTGATGCCTGGCTTCATCAGCAAAAACTGTAGTTTAATTGATGTGGGTGGAAGGTCTGCCTGGATATCCGTTGTTTTTAGAAGTTCCCAGCTAAGTCTTAAGCACAAGCAGGATTGAGACCAAGGTGCAGGAAGGAGAGAAATAGCAGAGAAGTTTTGGGAGAAACTTGAAGTCCAAATTCAATTCAGTTCAGTTGCTCAGTCATGTCTGACTCTTTGCGACCCCAAGAATCGCAGCACGCCAGGCCTCCCTGTCCTGTCCATCACCACCTCCCATTGAGTGGAAGCCAAATCTAGTGAGTTTTTGCCATTCTGTACAGTTCAACAAAAATCTGTACCATTTGTGTCAAGACTTATAATCAAAATTTCTGAGTATGAAAATGATTAAGCCATCCTGAAAGGAGATTATTTTTCTGCTGGGTAAATTCCAATGGTGTGCAAAAAAAAAAAAAGAAGAAGAAGAAAAAGAAAATCAATTGTATGAAAAATATGAAATTAGGGCTTCCCGGTGGCGCTAGTGGTAAAGGACACACTTGCCAATGCAGGAGCCTGAAGAGACACGGCTTCAGTCCCTGGGTTAGGAAGAGCCTCTGGAGAAGGAAATGGCAATCCACTGCAATATTCTTGCCTGGAGAATCACATAGACAGAGGAGCCATGCATGCTACAAACTATGGGGTCACAAAAGGTTGGACACGACTGGAGAAGCTCAGCACGGCATGTCACAAGGCTCCTTTATGTCACTTTTTATTTTATGTCTAATAGAATGTATTTAAATATAGTTACTTGATAAATGGTTAATAACAAAACAAGCAAGTAAACAAAAAATATGTTAAAAGATCTTAAAGGTGCATGGTTTTTATTAGATGGGTGTGTTTGTATGCTTAGTCACTCAGTCGTGTCTGACTCTTTGAGACCCTGTGGACTGTAACCTGCCAGGCTCCTCTGTCCATGGAATTCTGTAGGCAAGAATGCTGGAGTTGGTTGCCATTTCCTCCTCCAGGGGATCTTCCCAGCACAGGGACTGAACCCATGTCTCCTGTATTTCCTGCACTGCAGGTAAGTTATTTTCCCACTGAGGCACCTCAAATTAGACATAGTAAATAGAAATAGAAGACACTATTATATCATAAACCTTTCTGGTTTACCCTGAGTGTCACTGAACTTGGAAGTCAAGTGTAATGGAAAACTGCACTGATTGAGCAGATGTATTTCTTATCTCTTTACGTTTTGATACTCTTCACTATGCAACAGGAGCTCCCCAATCCAGTCTCCTCTCTTGGAAAATCACAATTGTTCAAACATAAAAATGAGCTATGCTGGAATGCAAACTGTTGTCACAAGAGCACTTCATCCTCATCCAGCCCACGAGGACTTGTTTAGTAGCAATTTCCTTGACCTCCAGATAGCATTCCCCCTTCCTCTCTCCTCACACCAGCCAGTCAGGACAGCCCTAGGCTTCATCCTCCTAGAGATTCAAACTGCATCTGTCTGTGGCAAGGCCCAGGAATCCCCAGTTTTAAAAAAATTATTTACTGAAGCATGGTTGATTTACAATGTTGTATTAGTTTAGGGTGAATAGACAAGTGATTCAGTCACACAAATATATATAGTTTTTTTCTTTTTCACATTCTTTTTCTGTACAGGTTATTTCAAAACACTGAATATGGTTCCCTTGGCTATACAATGTCCTTGTTGTTTATCTATTTTATATATAATATGTGCATATCTGTTACTCCCAAATTCCTAATTTATCCCCTACCCCACTTTTCCTCTTTGGTAACTAAAGGTTTGTTTTATATGTCTGTGAGTCTATTTCTGTTTTGTAAATAAATGTTTGTATCATTTTTTTTGTTTTATATTTCACATATAAGTGATATGATATTTGTCTTCGTCTGACTTACTTCACTTAATGTTGTAATCACTAGGTCCATTAATGTTGCTGCAAATGGTAATATTTCATTATTTTTTATGGCTGAGTAATATTCTATTGTATATATGTATAGACAACATATATATTGTATATATTATATATACAATATATATATACTTTGGCCACCTGATGGGAAGAACTGACTCATTGACAAAGACTCTGATGCTGGGAAAGATTGAGTGCAGGAGGAGAAGGGAACAACAGAGGATGAGATGGTTGGGTGTCATCACCAACTTGATGGATATGAGTTTGAGCAAGTTGGAGAGTTGATACTGGACAGGGAGGCCTGGTGTGCTGTAGTCCATGGGGTCACAAAGAGAGGGACATGACTGAACTGACTGACATATGTACCACATCTTCTGGATATTAAACTTGCTTCCATGTCTTAGCTATTGTAAACAGTGCTGCAATGAACAATAGGGTACATATACCTTTTCCAGGTACAGTTTTTCCAGATATACGCCCAAGAGTATTTTCAAATATCTCTTCTGGTGAGCTTAAAGATTAGCTGATTTGATAGAAGCTCTTTAGCAAAGTGATATTTTATTAGCTATTGTTTCAGTGCCAGCAAATTTGGAAAATGCAGCAGTGGCCACAGGACTAGAAAAGGTCAGTTTTCATTCCAATCCCAAACAAAGGCAATGCCAAAGAATGCTCAAAGTACCACACTATTGCCCTCATCTCACACGCTAGCAAAGTAATGCTCAAAATTCTCCAAGTCAGGCTTCAACAGTATGTGAACCATGAACTTCCAGATGTTCAAGCTGGATTTAGAAAAGGCAGAGGAACCAGAGATCAAATTGCCAACATCCATGGATCATTGAAAACGTGAGAGACTTCTAGAAAAATATCTACTTCTGCTTTATTGACTATTAAAGCCTTTGACTGTGTGGATCACAATAAACTGTGGAAAACTCTTCAAGAGATGGGAATACCAGACTACTTTGCCTGCCTCCTGAGAAATCTTTATGCAGGTCAAGAAGCATCAGTTAGAACTGGACATGGAACAACAGATTGGTTTCACTTGGGGATAGGAGTACGTCAAGGATGTATATTGTCACCCTGCTTATTTAACTTCTATGCAGAGGACATCATGAGAAATGCTGGACTGGGTGAAGCACAAGCTAGAATCAGGATTGCCAGGAAAAATATCAATAACCTCAAATATGCAAATGACACCACTCTTATGGCAGAGAGAATAGAAAAGCTAAAGGGCCTCTTGATGAAAGTGAAAGAGGAGAGTGAAAAAATGGCTTAAAACTCAGCATTCAAAAAGCTAAGATCATGGAGTCTGGTCCCATCACTTCATGGCAAATAGATGGAGAAACAATGGAAACAGCGACAGACTATTTTTTCAGGTTCCAAAATCTCTGTAGATATTGAGTGCAGCCATGAAATTAAAAGACACCTGCTCCTTGGAAGAAAAGGTATGACTAACCTAGACAGCATATTAAAAAGCAGAGATATTACTTTGTTAGCAAAGGTCCATTTAGTCAAAGCCATGATTTTTAGTATGCATGGATATGAGAGTTGGACTATAAAAAAAGCTAAGTGCCAAATAATTGATGCTGTTGAACTGTGGTGTTAGAGAAGACTCTTGAGAGTTCCTTGGACTGCAAGAAGATCCAACCAGTCCATCCTAAAGGAAATCAGTCTTGAATATTCATTGGAAGGACTGATGCTGAAGCTGAAACTCCAATACTTTGGCCACCTGATGTGAAGAACTGACTCTCTGAAAAAGACCCTGATGCTGGGAAATATTGACAGTGGGAGAAGAAGGGGACAACAGAGGATGAGATGGTTGGATGGCATCACTGATTCAATGGTCATGAGTTTGAGTAAGCTCCAGGAGTCGGTGATGGATAGGGAGGCCTGGTGCTCCAGTGCAGTCCATGGGGTCACAAATAGTCAAAT
Source organism: Madoqua kirkii (assembly GCA_006408675.1). Classification (NCBI taxonomy): domain Eukaryota; kingdom Metazoa; phylum Chordata; class Mammalia; order Artiodactyla; family Bovidae; genus Madoqua; species Madoqua kirkii. The sequence continues at coordinate 12,192 of SJYC01103552.1, forward strand.
ACAACTGAGCAACTGAACTCAACTGAACTCATTGTTTCACTATGCAGGGAACATAAGAGACACAGGTTCAGTCCTTGTGTTGGGAAGATCCCCTGGAGGAGGCAAGTCCATGAGGTCATAAAGAGTTGGACACAACTGAAGCAACTTAGCATGCACACACCTTTTCGTACATCCATAAGTTAATCAAACTTCATTCTTCTAAGGTGAGGTGAGGTGAGGTGAAGTCACTCAGTCGTGTCTGATTCTTTGCAACCCCGTGGACTGTAACCTTCTAGGCTTCTCTGTCCATGGGATTCTCCAGGCAAAAATACTGGAGTGGATTGCCATTTCCTTCTCCAGGGGATCTTCCCGACCCAGGGATTGAACCCAGGTCTCCCGCATTGGAGGCAGATGCTTTAACCTCTTAGTCTTAATTTTATGTAGTCTAAATTACACATTTCTGAGATTGTGCGAACCAGCTAGAAAGTACAGAACACACACCAAAGGCTTCTGGATTAACTCCCACCACAATACCAATGACCTCAGTAGATACTTCCGTTGATAAATTGCAGCTATTTTTCCTTCCTTACTTGGATCATGATAGGATAAGGATGGCAGTACCCATTCTTGCTCTCATAGCCTCACCAAGAATCATTTTGCCAGGCAGGTCAGTCCAGAGGCTCACAGAAACATATGTGACAAAGACTTAGGAAGCATACACAGAAACGTGGGGCAGAAATCATTTTTGGTCGATTTGCCGTTGTAGTTCCAGTGCTAGTGTATGGTAGGTGCTTAGTAAACATCTGTGGAATGAATAAACTGAATATTAAATATTTGTTAGAGAATAGGAAGGCCAAAAATAATCCTGGAAACTTTTGAGGTTAACTTTAAAATATTTTAGGATCTTAGACACTCGAAACATATGTAGTGCTAATGCTATTTTTAGTTGAAAATTGCCTGAGTAATTGACTCTGGTATTTTTCTGTCCTTGGTAGGTGAGTTAACCCTGGGGTCCTTTCCTGCTTTGGAGTGCTGATTCTAGGTGTCCAGGGCAAGGGCAAGGTGTTAGGTACTTGGTATTTTATTATGTTTAAAAAGTAAAGTGAAGTGAAGTCGCTCAGTCATATCTGACTCTTTGCGACCCCACGGACTGTAGCCTACCAGGCTTCTCAGTCCATGGGATTTTCCAGGCAAGAGTACTGGAGTGGGTTGCCATTTCTTTCTCCAGGGGATCGTCCCAACCCAGGGATCGAACCCAGGTCTCCTGCGTTCCAGGCAGACGCATTTCCCACTGAGCAACCAGGGAAGCCCACTTAAAAAAGTAAATGTATAGTCATTATTGTCCGATACAGATGCCAGATGCCAAAAGAAAAAAAAAAAAACCCACACACAAAAAACAGAAAGTCAAATTTTACTTTATTTTTCTACAAGCGAAAGAATATCTCGGTGAACAAGGTTTAAAATTTAAAATTACCTCCAATGACAACATCTGTTTTTGTTTTATTTTGGGGGGAGGAGGGTGACTTGTTTGTTTGCTTAATTTAGAGGAGTATTGCCGCAGTACCTCCTTATAGCTCCTGTCCCTCTGCTCCACTCCTCCCAAGCCACACTCCACGCACACACTTGCTATATTAGTAGGAAAGGTGTTAATTGCCTCCTAATGCTGCCTCTCAATTCCCTGACTATGTTAAAATCAGATGGAGCCTGTCATAGGCTGGAAAATTCTCTTCTCAAAATGGAGGCCCCTAATGTTCCTACATCCTTTCTGCAGATGCTTTGAATTTCTTCTCTTGAAGCTCCACCCTCCTAGCGAAGGTCCTCAGTTTTACAGGTTGTCTTTTCACAGGGCTCAGGTATATTTCCTATCGGACATTTTTAAGAAAAATCCATACTGAACAGAATAGGCTTAAGAGAAGCCATGATTCCTTTCTTGCACGTCTCCAGCAGTGTTCTCTCACCTCCACACAACCTTGAATTAATGGGGCAGGGGACACTTACTGAGTCACCAGCACCACTTTTTTTGGCTCCTGGGTTTTCCTCAGAGGCCTCTTGTAAGTACTGCTTTTTAACTCTGGCACAGTTGCAGTTATTAAGTAAAGCTGAGGCCTTGCCAGTTTTCTGGTTTTGCTGCCCAAATTAAGAATGTTTGGTTGATTGTAGCCCTAAAACACCCGCATACTCAGAAGCTTTTAAATGTTTTCTCCCCTGGGGCAATCACCTGGTATACCTGAACTGAAAGTCTACCACACATAAATTAAGTATTTGCTTAACAAACTGCTGCTAAAATCAATGGCCTTGAGGAATACATTAAAAATTACACAACAGAGATTAGCTTTTATGAATTTAAACTCCTAAAACTTAAATGCTATGCCCTCTTTCTGACCTGGAAACCGATTTTAATTTTATATGCAGTATTATGAAACAACCCCTAGAGATGAGTACATTGTTGTTAAGTCCAATATATGAATGAACTTATATACAAGATGTGGCACAGAAAAGGTGAGCTGGAACAAAGAAAAAAATTAATTATATAATTTAAAATTTTATATATATATATATATATATATATATATCTTAATGCTTAGTAATGAAAGGGTGAATGACAACCCTTCACCATCCAAGTTTTATTATCTTCAGTGAAAATTAAAGTATATATTTATACTTCAGTGAAAAGAAACTATATAATAAAACATACATGACAAAGAAAATTTGCTGTGTTAAGCTTCTGATTAAAAGGACAGCCTAATCAAACATTATGCCAAAAGTCAGTTCAGTTCAGTTGCTCAGTCATGTCCAATTCTCTGCGATCCCATGAACTGCAGCGTGCCAGGCCTCCCTGTTCATCACCAACTCCTGGAGTTCACTCAAACCCATGTCCATTGAGTCAGTGATGCCATCCAACCATCTTATCCTCTGTCATCCCTTCTCCTCCTGTCCTCAATCATTCCCAGCATCAGGGTCTTTTCAAATGAGCCAAAAGTAATACAGACCAAAAGAAAAGTGAGAATGGAGAAATTTGAGGAAGACTCCTTTAGCCCCAATTCATGCTTACTTTTTTTACAAAATTTGTTACAAATCAGTACAAGGACTATGAAAAAGAATGGAACATTTCCTTTCCTAGCTGAGTAAAAAGATTAAATAGGAACAAAATGATCATTTCCTTTATGGTTTCAAAGACCTGATAACTAATGTCAGAGAGGCAGATCCTAGAAACACAGGCATAGTCTAGAGTCAGGCATAGTCTGTGTTGGTCAAGACCACAGTCAAGGAATTATCGTTTATTCAAAGAGAGCATGATTTCTTCTCAGTCTTAACAGCTAAACAAGTAGTCAAGTCTCATGACTATGTAACAGTTCACCACCCCATTAGATGCCTACAGTTTCTGAGGCACTGAAATCCCAAAGCAGGTTGAGGGATACTGAAATATGTTGGAACATGGAACACGATAGGATGAACAGTGATCAAACCTCCTGGCAAGGGAGAAAAATCCCATGCTGACAACCTCTAGATGGTTATTGCTAGTTGGGAGAGCTTCAGCATACATATTAGTGGCCTTGATGATGTATATTGCCTCGAAAAGCTGGTGCAAGAGTAAAAAAATCATGGTAAGACAGAGAAATAAATGGCAACCCCCAACTTGGTAACCCAGAACACTACCTCACAAGCACATGAGGCTGCTCCAGAGACTAGACTCAGACTTTCAGGAAACACAGTTTATTTTAAAACTCTGACACATTTTATAGATTTGCTCAGAAAAGAAAATGCACACATGCTGGTATACACAGAGTAACATAAAAATATTTTAGGATATTCAGAAACCTGCCTAAGCCTTTTAATGAATTCTGCTTGAAACCTGAGGACCTAGGACTCTCCAAAATGCCTGAGAGAGTTCAAAGGATCTAGAAAAAGAACAGGACAAGTGGGAAAGGCTGAGGAACACCTCCTAGGACTCAGGCAGAGAAAAGCTGTTTAAGAGGGGCAATAGGGAAAATGAGTTGGAGTTAAACTTTCATCAGTTTTGTGATTCAGGTAAATTCCTTAACTCCTCTGGACCACTTCTCTACCTCCGTTTTCTCATCTGTCAAATCTATTAAAAACAAATATTTTATACAAGGTTGTTGTGATGATTAAATGAGAGAATGCATTTAATGTGCTACTGAATTGGGCTGGGTAAACAGATATTGCTTCCTGGTGGTGTACCAACTTAGAAAAGCAAAGGTTGTTAAAAAGTAGTTATTGTTAAAACTAGTAAAAGCAGTAGTTGTTAAAAAGTAAAAAGCTAATTGCAGTAGATAAAAAGTGGAAATAATCCTTATGTCCATGACTGACAGCAATAATTAAATAATTTATGATACATCATAGCAGTGAAGTAATATTGTTGTTACTGTTGTTTAGTTACTAGGTCATGTCCAATTGTTTTGTGACCCATGGACTGTAACTCACCAGGCTCCTCTGTTCATGGGATTTCCCAGGCAGAAGTACTGGAATGGGTTGCCATTTCTTCCTCCAGGGGATCTTTCCAATGCAAGAATCAAACTTGCATCTCTTGCAGTGGTAGGCAGATTTTTTTACCACTGAGCCACCAAGGAAAGTGAAAGTCGCTCAGTCGTGTCCAACTCTTTGTCACCCCATGAACTATGCAGTCCATGGAATTCTCTGGGCCAGAATACTGGAGTGGGTAGCCTTTCCCTTCTCCACGGGATCTTCCCAACCCAGGGATCAAACCCAGACCTCCTGCATTGCAGGCAGATTCTTTACCAGCTGAGTCACCAGGGAAGCCCTAGCTAAAAATGAGTTAAAGCTATGTGTACTGAATTTGTTGTGTTAGTGTGGATAGATGTTTTTTTACACCATCAAATGGAAAAATCAAGCTGAGAAACAGTGTAAATATGTTCTATCCTATAGGGGCTTCCCTGGTGACTCAGAGGTAAATAATCTGCCTGTAATTTGGGAGACCCAAGTTTGATCCCTGGGTTGAGAAGATTCCCTGGAGAAGGGAAAGGCTACCCACTCCAGTATTCTTGCCTGAAAAATTCCATGGACAGAGGAGCCTGGTGGGCTACAGTCTTCAGGGTGCAAAGAGTCAGACACGACTGAGCAACTAACACTTCAGTTCAGTTCAGTTCAGTTCAGTCGTTCAGTCGTGTCCAACTCTTTGCGACCCCATGAATCGCAGCACGCCAGGCCCCCTTGTCCATCACCATCTCCCAGAGTTCATTCAGCCTCATGTCCATCGAGTCAGTGATGCCATCCAGCCATCTCATCCTCTATCATCTCCTTCTCCTCCTGCCCCCACTCCCTCCCAGCATCAGAGTCTTTTCCAATGAGTCAACTCTTCTCATGAGGTGGCCAAAGTACTGGAGTTTCAGCTTTAGCATCATTCCTTCCAAAGAACACCCAGGGTTGATCTCCTTCAGAATGGACTGGTTGGATCTCCTTGCAGTCCAAGGGACTCTCAAGAGTGGTGTTCCCTTTTGAACACCACAGTTCAAAAGCATCAATTCTTCAGCGCTCAACCTTCTTCACAGTCCAACTCTCACATCCATACATGACCACTGGAAAAACCATAGCCTTGACTAGATGGCAAAGTAATATCTCTGCTTTTGAATATGCTCTCTAGGTTGGTCATAACTTTTCTTCCAAGGAGTAAGCGTCTTTTAATTTCATGGCTGCAGTCACCATCTGCAGTGATTTTGGAGCACCAAAAAATGAAGTCTGACACTGTTTCCACTGTTTCCCCATCTAGTTCCCGTGAA
>SJYC01103559.1:0-15076 GCA_006408675.1 Madoqua kirkii
AACTGGAATTCCATCACCTCCACTAGCTTTGTTTGTAGTGATGCTTCCTAAGGCCCACCGGGCTCTATTAGATTTAGTAACTGAGTGTTTATATGGTTAGGACAGAGGAGTCTGATGGGCTGCAGTCCATAGTGTTGCAAAGAGTCAGACACAATTGAAGTTATTTAGTACACATTGAGTCCTCCAATGTAATAGCATTTAACACCAGCCTTCTTGAAGACTTTAAATTGTAAGTTACTGTCATAGTCATAAGAAAATGATTAGTTAATGATGAACAGCAAATAAACATGAATCAAGCAATGTTTTCTCATTAGTGGATTTCAGCCTCCAATAGCCCATGAAAACATGCATAAAAATTGGTCCCTGGTAACTGATACCTTGGATAAGTCTTTGCTTTACTTTCATTTTTTCTCACTTAACCATCTTGATTTCTCTGACATTTCACTTGATCTGTGCTTGCACTTTGGAAACACTACCAGCTTTCAAATCTTCCTTTTGGTCCTCCCGGTCCTAGCCAGCAATGATTCTTATTTTATAATATCTGTTTTTAAAGATCACAACTGTCAATTTTGAAGAAAAATAACATTTTATTTCATTTTCAAATGGCTCATACTTTAAAAAGAACATTATTTGAAAATTTTCCTTTTCTCAGACATAATTTCCTCCAAAAAAATATGAACATTCAGCCAGTAATGCGTTGTGGTTATTTCTTTTAGGAAATCAAATAAGTAGGTGTTTGCTAATATGATTATGTAATAAGCAATATTTAAAGTTGAAAAATAATTTCTTTCTCTTGGCAGTTTATTAATTCCATAGCTGGCATGTGCTAATGGGGAAAAATGTACTTACTATGCAAGTTATAATCAGGTGTCAAAGTTAAAAGATAAGTGATCTTATAAATCAAATTTTTAGTTTGTAATTTGCCAGTTATTTTTAAATTCATCATTGTTTCTTTCAAATTATCATTGTAAGAAGAGTTAACTATTATAATGATGAGAAAGTCCAGTCTTGGTTTGAAAGTGTCAAAGAAAGTTGAAAACTTGAAAATCAGATCCAAATGGTTGGGCAGCAGGCGAGGGTAGAATCAAACAAATAAAAGCCTTCAAGAATCTCCTGGAAGTGTAAGTGATAAAAGCCTATGGATGTGGAACTGCTGCACCCGAATTCACATTTGCCAAATTCTGCAACTGTTGTTGTTGACTGTAACTCCGCCCAGCCATACCTGTAATGCAAAGAAGGTACCACATGCCTTCTTTCTTCATTTCTCCCATGTCATAGATACCAATCCAACCCAGAAACCTTCACCAGCCTTAGGCTTAGAAGATTCGAGTTCATTTTCTGATGTTCTACCCCCTGCAGTTTACTTGAATAAGTTCTTTAACTGCTCTGAGCCCAACTTAGCTGTGCAGCTCTCACCAGTCTTAATTCCTTGACTGCCGCCAAACACGATCTGGAATACTGGGTTTAGGACCCATACGAAGCCCCCTCATCTGGGTTTAGGACTAGTTTGTGAGCACTCCTCCAGTTATCCTCTAATAACAGTCTGCCTGCAACTCATAACATCAGCCTGAAGGCCTGCATCTGAAACCGTCATAGACTGTGAAGTGCCTAGAAATATGAACATTCACTGCCTAAGCAATGACATTGTTAAAGTGTGTTTTCCTTTACTAATCCATACAATTACTTACTAAGCACCTACTAGGTGCTGGGCCATCTTCTAAGCCCCAGGACTAAAGCAGTAAATAATATAATCAACGTCTTTGATCCAAGGGATCTTACCCCCCAGAGACAAAAGACAAAAACACAACCAAGAATATCTTTGTTCTATAACTTAAACTATGCTTCTAAGATTGAGAAACAACTGTAGCATGAGATAAACAGCAATGATCTTGGATGCAAGAGACCTGCACTTGTGTGCCTGTTTATTCTTATTTCTTTCTTTTTAAGTAATTTTTATTGGAGTATAGTTTCTTTACAATGCTGTGTTAGTTTCTATTGTACACCAAAATGAATCAGCTGTATGTATACATACATCCCCTCTTTTTGGATTTCCTTCCCATTTAGGTCACCACAGAGCACTGGGTAGGCTTCCCTGTGCTCTACAGTAGATTCTCATCAGTAATCAATATTATACATAATCGAGTATGCATGTCAAACCCAATTTCCCAATTCACCCCACCTTCCCTTTCCCCGCTTGGTGTCCCTATGCTTGTTCTCTATATTGGTGTCTGTTTCAGTTTATTCACCTTTCAGCTGAATCATTTTAAGTAAACGACAGATTTTAATTTCTGATTCTATTTCCTCACATAAAAAAAAGGAATCATCATAAACATTTTTTGTTAGAATTAACTGATATAAGGCTGAAACAACCTCTTGCAATAAAATATTGAAAAAAATATTTATTTATAAGGTTAAAGTTGTCTTCAACAGCACATTCTTTTTCAGCACTGTATCTTCTTTTAATTGTCCTTTATGATTAGTGAACAATTCAAAAATACACAGAAGTACAGAATTCTTCCTCTTGCCTAGTGTAAAACGCATCCTGATGTTCTGTTAATTTTAGCAGAGCATCAGTAGGCAAAGCAGAATGACACAGGCTCAGGGCCAGGAAAGAGGTGGCTAAATCCCAAATTAAATACAGATGATCCCATCTCAACTGTTAGCATTTTGAGGCACAAACCTCAATACCCTGATATTAGACTGAGATTCCAAAGCTTGATATTTTCATATGTTTCTTTGAAATGGATGCAACCACTTTAAAAAATGCCAGAGAAATGTACTACACATAATGAAGTTTGAGGGTGGAAATATTAAATGTCAAGTCAAATGTTTGCTCTTCATTCTGAAATCTGACAACATAAAATAGAAAATATTATAAATTAGAATTCAATTTGGGGACTACCAATTTTGCTCCATTAATTGTGTTCATTTGACAAGATGCAGTCTGTTTTTCATTTTTTTTAATGAGCACTATATAAGGATGTTTTATCTAAGTTGATATACCACATCGTGAGTAAGGGTATGTGTAGTCCATTGATGCAGGAACATATATTTTACTATAATATTCTATGCCTCAGCTTGTCTCACAAAACCCAGATGCATTTTACCAACTGCCTTAATTTCTCTGCCCGAATAATTCACTGGCACATTAAGTTCAGCAAATTCAAGTGGCCTTTTCTAATTTCTCTAGCAGGAAATGAATAATTTCTCTCTTCTGGGCTTTCTTTACCACTGTTTATGTCTCTTAATTTTGTTTTATTTCCTTCAAACTTCCTAATACATATATGTTGTTTTGTCCTTAATAAATCTAAGAGCTTTTCAAGAATAATTACCCTGACTTTTATCTTTGAACCCCAAAAGAGTTCAGGTCATTGTAAATGAATACTCAAGAAAATTTTTGTTGAACAAAAAGAATGAATAAATAAATGTGTAGAAAATGCACACATTTATAAAACTTCCTCATGACTAGTTTAAGGAACTGGTGTAACATCTCCAGTCTGCTTTAAAAGGAACACTTTAAATTTTTTTAATGGGTTTTATTGAATTAAACCTTTAGTACTAGACAATAAATATCAGAATATGGTTTTAGAAGACAGTCATAATAAAAATCTACTGATACATCAATACCGTCTAGGTCTCTCTATAACACACAATGCAATAAACATTGTAGATAATCTTTAGACCATAAGCATTCTTGTACTCTGAACAATTTCCCTACAGTTGATATGATTCTTTAATGATGTTCCAATGTTTATTTCTCCATTCTCTGATTTGCTTATTCTTCCATATTTTGAAAATGACAATGTTGTTGTCTCTAAACAATGTCAGCCCAGAGCCCTAGGCAGACAGAGTGAGACAAATGTGCCAAACATATGGATGACAGGGGAATAGCTTTCCCAGAAATGATAACCACATGAAAGTGTTAAGAATGTCCTCCTTAGCTTTGGGATTCTTTTTACTAAATTTCTTGCAAATTATATGGCCTGAAGTGGGAGTCATACAGAGGGGTAAGGAAAGTAGTTCAATGTTTTCAGAAAAGAGAATCACCTTCTTGACATACAAAATAACTTCAATATTCCTACAGAAAATTTGTAACTGAAATTGGGGTCCAAGTTCTTGCCACTCAAAAGCCAATATAGAGGCCAGGTTGGTGCAAAAGAAAGTTGGCTTTATTTTGGACGCCAGCCATCAGGGGGAAGGGCAGACTCCTATCCAAAGACCGAATCCTCCTCCCTAACAAGTGGACAGTGGCTTTTACAGGCAGAGAGAGGGGGTTACATGGGAAACAGCACAGTCAGCTCTGATAGTCATCTTGAAATTGGTCTTCGGCCTTATCAGCATCCCCTTGATTGTTTTAAGTAGTTAATATTCCGTTCCAGGGTCACTTTGTTCCCATTTCCTTGAGGACATTTCATGGGACTGTGAAAGCTTATGTCACGGCTACAGTCTGGTCATTACGCGGTTAACTTCTTCCACCTGGTGGAGGTTTCAGTATCTATGAGAAATATGACAGGGTATGGCTCAGAATATTGTCTGTAGCCCTTGAGAAGAAACGAAAGGTCCTGACTATACTAAATGACTGTACATCTCCTTTGTTTTCCTGTGTTTCTGCATGATCTCAATTCTCTAATGAAGCTTATTCTTTGGGTAAACTTTTTCCACAGACAAAGGCAGGGTGAGGACAGGAGGAGCAAGGACCACAGGGTCCTACTCCATTTCATATTCACTCTGCTTCTAAAAGGGCATTTTTTGAAAATATTTCAAATAAAAAAAACAAACAAGAAAATCGGTGCTGCTGGATTTAGGAGAATAACATTTAGGAGACATAAAGGGAGAAGTCATTCATTGATACTGGGGACATTGTGTACTGAATACCTGCTCTGCTGGACACGAGACTAAGAATTGGGAACACCAAAATTGATATTATAAGGCTTTGCCTTCAAGAAGCTTAAATTCTCAGCCACTTCATACTTGTTTAATTCACGAGGAGGCTAAAGGGCTTTCCATGGCTTATTTTCTGTGATTCAACTTGTGGTAAAGTGACCCGCTCCTGAGAACTTCTAAGAATTTCTGAGAACTGAGAATATAGTAGTGGGAACAGACAATCAGATGATTTATTTTAAATGGGATAGAGTATGACAGACGTTTTCGCAAGATTATCTGGTAGTCGAAAGCACCGAGACAGCTTTCTGGATGAGGCGATACCTAAGATTTGTCCTGAAGAAGGAGAGGGAAAAAACCCAGCCAAGGGAGAGACATCTACAACAAGAGATTTAGAGCGAGAACACAAAGCATTTAAGGAGCTCCGCGTAGACGAGGCAGGCAGGAGCAAAGGGTCCGCAGCAGGGTGTGCCTGTGAGACGTGAGGGAGAGATAAAGGACAGCCAGACCTTGAAAGTTCCCATGCATACCACCCAGGCATTTGTATATTGTTTTGAAAAACCTGGGAAAACTGGACAGAGAAAGCTGAACTACCAATAAGATAGAGGTAAGACAAAATGGAAGAAGGGACACTTTAATTTATAGATTAGATGACATGCGGTTGAAGAGAGAAAAGGAGAGGCTTGGTTCTTGAGCTTCCATAGGCACGTGACTGGATCGTTTGGTGTAATGGAAACATGGAGCTGGAGAGATAAGAGACAAGAGGGCCACTTAGGAGGCCTTTGCCATAATTCATGGCAGAATCATCTGACAGTGATAGAACTCTAGAAAGAAGAACAAAGATGTGAGACATATTGCGGAAGTAGTGTTCATGTGATTTATAGATCTATTGGCTATGAGGGAAGAAGACATGGCAAGATGCCCTAGAGATCTCCAGCCTGGGAAACGGGCAAAGTGATGATGGCATTAAACCCAGTGGAAGGGGCCCAGAGCTCATCGTGCAGGTGGCAGAAAAGCTTGCTTTATTCATTTATTTTGGCCTCGAGGCAGGTGGGATCTTGGCTCCCTTCCACTCCTTGCATTAGAAGATGTAGTCGTAACCACTGGACCACCAGGAAAGTCCCACTTGCTGTTTATTATGTTGACACGCACGTATTTGCTCAGCATCTTCATGGAGTAGCTGAAAGTTACCCAAGAGCTAAAAGTGCGTAACTTAGTATGATTTTTTATTTAAAATGTTTTCTAAAATGTTGCCCAGATATGTCACTAATACATAAATGAGATGCATGAAGCTGACTCTTTGTGACCCTGTGATCTATACAAGTCCATGGACTTCTCCAGGTCAGAATACTGGAGTGGGTAGCCTTTCCCTTCTCCAGGGGATCTTCCCAACCCAGGAATCAAACCCAGGTCTCCCTCATTGCAGATGGATACTTTACCAGCTGAGCCACAAGGGAAGGCCAAGAATACTGGAGTGGGTAGCCTATCCCTTCTCCAGCGGATTGAGTCCCAACCCAGGAATCAAACCAGGGTCTTCTGCATTATAGGGGGATGCTTTACCAACTGAGCTATCAGGGAAGCCCTGACTTTTATGCCACTCTCTCAGAATTATTTCTATATGCTTTTACTTGGCCAAAGGAAAAAGCATTAATATTTGGCAAATGCCTATTTTATGCAGGCACTGCTTTAGACTGTTTCTGAATATTATGTCCTCTAATGCTCACAAAAGTTGAAGTAAATGATGTCCAAGAAAGTTCAGGAAATGGTAGTCATCTCTGATAATAGCCTAAACTTTAGATTTGTAAGTTACTGGTTCTCTGGGCCCAAAGCCTCAGACCGACAAATGTTCTTTTCTGAGCGCAAAGATAGGCCATAGACAGAATAATACTTTATCTTTTGAGAGCACTTAGCTTTGTTCATCTTTGATAGGGTGGTAATCCATTTGGTCTCATGGTGTGTGAAAGGTTAAAATTGTAATATATCCTTTGAACACTGGATGGCAATGTTCTGAATAGGCTAATCCACTTCCTTGTGTTGAGGACAGTCTTACGAAGGGTTTATATAACAAAGCTTCTGAAATCCTATTCTGTCTCCGGCTTTCTGAGCCTTGCATGATGTTTTTGCCAATAAGGAAGAGAAAAACTAATTTGACTTAAGTGCCAGTCTGCCTGCTGCCAAGTCGTGTCTGACTCTGCGTGATCCCAGAAACAGCAGCCCACCAGGCTCCCCGGTCCCTGGAGTCAGTCCATCCAAATGCTTGCAACAGGTCAATCGTATTATCCTGAATGATGAAAACAATACACATGATAAATTAACTCCAGGAGGCCAAGAGCTAAGTTTTCTCATAGTGAAATTAAGAAGTTGAAAACATTCAAATAATTTCTGCCTCAGTGTCAAATGTGAGCTTCAATAATTATGCAGCATTTACATCTGATGAGCATATTCTGAAAGGGGTGTGGTTTGGGTGTGAATATGTTTCACTGTCCCCTAAACTGAGGAGTCTGTAGAATTTTTTTATCATATGGATGTCTTTGGGACAGCATAACACCAGATTCTAGAGAAGGACATGGCAACCCACTCCAGTATTCGTGCCTAGAGAATCCCATGGACAGAGGAGCCTGGAGGGTACAATCCATAGGGTCGCAAATTAGAAATGTGAGATGGGAGATACGAGAACAGTGTCAGTTGGCTGAAATTTGGTATTAAGATAAAAGGAGAAGGATGGTGAGTGAAGATGAGAAGAAGGGGCTCATTCTCTCAATTACCTGTGCACGTATGACTTCCCCTGTCCAAAAGAAGAAATGTGGAGCTGGGTGTATTTTGATGTTTTCTGTTTGTTTATTTTAGAGGCTCAATTATGTGACTGCATCCAGATTTGTACAATTTCAGAAAGTCATGTGTCAGGTCCCTTGGTGGCTCATAGGCTAAACTCTAGGAAAGTTCCCCCAATTCCTCTAACGTTTCAGAGCTAGACCTTAATGATAGATTAGAAATCAAAGCTAATGAATAAATTCCTGAGGCCAGCCATATGTCATAAAGCACAGGTTTTGGCCATTTCCCTGGGCACTGTCTCAAAATGGTAATAAGAAAAAGTAGTATTAGGAATTACGTTCAACCAAAAGCACCTGGTGAAGCTCAGCTCTCGGGAATGCCTGTCAGAGCTGAACCTGCTCAGAAGCAGATGTGTGCTCGAGTCAGATGGGATTTATTCTCATCTATCACAGCTTGCTCTCCTAAACTCCTCTGCCATTCTCTTTATAGTGCAAGTGCTGTTATGAAACACTGGGGAAAATATTACACTTTAAGACAAAAAGCACTAGCTGCAAAAAGTTGTTCCCATGAGAAAAGCATATGATGTGTGTGTACCATTTAAGTTTTGTCTTCAGCCGTGTAATACGATTTCTGTGTGAGTTTAACTGAGATGGCTGAAATATACAAAAGATGCTGAAATATGAGATCAAAGTTGTCCTAAGCTTAAAAAGAAAATATCAGAAAGCAAATCAATTTTATTGGATGTCAATCTCTCTAATTTCTAAAACAGAGTAGAATTGGGGATAATTATATCTTCTCTGAGTAGCTGATCATCAGTTTCTAAGTTTACAGCAACATAACAGCAGTAGGCTAAAGAGAAGTATTCTGTTTATAAGTAAGAGAATATGCATTTATTTAAGCAATAAGGGAAGTAAAACGTTATTTTTCTAATTGCATGTGCATTCCTATTTATATGTTATATATACAGTTTTTAAAAAGCCTCAGTGTATACTATTTCTAGACTGTTTATTACACTTATAGAGAGACAACAATGAAATAGCCATGTGGTTGTGGAGGGATCGTCATCTAAAAATCCAGTGGATTTTAAACTTGGCTAATAATTGGCAAGTCTTTTAAAAACACATGTTCTAAGCTACATCCTAGCTCTAATGAATCAACATCTTCAGGCATGGCACACTCATATATGTCATTAGAAATGATGAGATAGCCCCTTCTGTTGGGTGCCATGGCCCAGCAGACAGCACCCTAGGGAAGTCTCCCTTCAGGAAGTGCAGACCTAACCACCATCCTAAATGCCCCTTGATCTTCAGGAAATGACACGCTTCATTCCCCTGCCAACGGGCAGCTTACCCACCTGTGACCTTCTTTCCTCACCCTGTTGGCTTCCCACTTTCAGAATTCTCCAGGAGGGAAGCAACCACTAATCCTTATCCCAGAGAGAACATGCACTGAGATTGTACCTGGTCCTTTGGTCCATGCCCATGGCTGTACTTCAACCCAGTCAATATCTGGTGCATGCCTACCCAGTCTCCTTACATGTTTCTTTGGCTGGAAAAAAGAAGTATCCCCTGCTTTTCTCTCAGCAGAGAAAGGTCAAAGTATTTCCCACTCTGATACATTTCTTTAAGAAATTGATCTTTCCAAATGGCAATTTTCTTTGCTATATGCTAGAGATAGAGGAAAGATAGATAGTTAAGAGACAGCTCGTTCACCATGCAAAAAAGGAGAGATAAATTTAATAATTCTCTTTAGAATAGGGGAATGTTTTTTTAAAAATGTTTTCAACTCTCAGCTTGAGCCCGTATTCAGGAAGTCACCTTAACACCCTGTTCCATAAGTATTTAAATTCAGTGAGCTGAGTTCAATAATAAAAATATTGTGATGGTTAATTTTATGTATCTACCTGACTAGCCATGGAGTCCCCAGATATTTGATTAAGCATTATTTCTGGTGTGTCCCAGAGAGTGATTTTGGATGAGACTGACATTAGAATCAGTAGACCAAAAGCAGATTGTCCTTCCCCAATGTGGGTGGACATCAATCTCATCCACTGAAGAACTGAATAGAACAAAGAGATTGAGTAAGGAAGAATTCTCTCTCCCTCTGCATGATTGCTGTCAAGCTGAGACATGGGTTTTCTCTTGTCTTCTGACCTGGATTGAAACTCATCTTCTGTTCTCGGGTTTTTACCTGGGCTTGGACGCTCCAGGGTCTGTTTTGGTGACCGCAGGCCATGGGACCTCTCAGCCTTCATAACTGTTTTTTAGCCAATAGGTAGATAAATAAATAGACAGACTGCTGGTCTGTTTCTCTGGAGAACCCTCATACAGACATGTAATTCCTTCTCACATTCCTTGCTAATCTGATTCTGTTGGACTACTCGCTTGCTCACACCAACCCTCCACCCAAGATTCCATCAGACAAAACTTATCCTATAGCTTTTCACTACTCTGCTTATTCAAAACCCATCTCAACTAGCTTGCATCAATTCAGTTTCGTTTTAAATCTGTCTAGAGACTTTTCATGCTAATTGCTAAAGTTTTGGCAGCTTCACGTTGGCCATTGTGGGAGTATACACCACAAAATTGATGAATGTAAAAATCAGAGTTGGAGGGAAGGGATCCAGTTTTACTGACACCAATCAAGGGGAATAATATAAAATTCGACTTAAAACCACCCTTCTGAAGATCGATGCTCTGTCTTGTAAGAATGAATGTTACACTTTAAAAATGCCAATAAAAGGTTAAAAAAAAAAAAGTAAAGTAGTAAAAAAAGAAAAACAAAATCTGTCTGTCCTGCCTCTGTCACCCAGGCTGAGCCATCAGAGACTTTAGCAACTGATCTCTTCATCTGCAAAATGAAGAAGATGGCAACCATATAATAATGCAAAAGTATGATATATATGTGTTGAAGTGCTTTGTAAAGTCTAACATAGTATGCACATATTTACATTTTAATTTTTATTTCAAATTCTGGAAGATTGGGACCTTCCTTTCTTCTTCTTTAGCTACTTCCCAACTATTAGCTCAGTACCCGATTATGGGGCTGTTTTCTTTATTTCCTGAATATAAACTAAGATTTTTCAAAGTTAACAACACAAAATAATCTCCACGTGGGAAAAAGTCAATAGGCATTGTAGCCTTAACTCTGTGTCCTTGGTAATATGTCCTCCATTTGGGAAAATTGTTGTTAATTACGGTTGCTAGGAGCTCAGTCTTATCTATTATTCAATGGCCATTTTAATAGAGATAGTCTTAAAATTCAGGAAGTGAAACAACATAGAAAAGATGCATAAAGGCTCTTGAAGTACAAATGACCTCAGGCACAGATCAAAAACATTATCACCATGATTATTATAAGAGAATGAAACAGGGGCTTCCTAATCAAATTAGTAAAGAAAAAGAAATAAACTTTCCACTGCCAAAGTATGATATTCACTATTATGGAATAAATTCACTTTCTAATATGAGTATAACGTGACTCATAGCCAGTTACATAATTTGAAAACGCTACCAAAAAGTAACAGCAATCCTTCAGAAAATAATCCAAAATTCAATAAAGAACTTGTTCTTTCAATTTATTTAAAATGTTCAATAACCTTTTCATTTTCTGAACAATGACAAATATTTATTCAGTCCAAATGGTAACTCCTTAAAGATCGAACAATTTGCAATCCACTTTCTTTATATATTCATATTTGTGTGTATACATATAATTTATTTATTGGCGGTACTGGGTCTTGGTTGCTGCTCCAGCTTTTCCCTAGCTGCCTTGAGCAGGGGCTACACTTGGGTCACAGAGCATGGACCCTAGGGAGTGTAAATTTCAATACTTGAAATACGTGGGCTCAGTAGTTGTGGCTCAGGGGCTCCAGAACACAGGCTCAATAGTTGGGGCACATGGGCTTAGTTGCTCTGGTACATGTGGGATATTCCAGGATAAGTGATTGAACCACTGTCTCTTGCATTGATAGGTGGATTCTTTACCACTCAGCCACCAGGGAAGCCCTGTGAGCCACTTTCAAGCAAACATTCCAGCTTCTATAGAATACATGTGGGCAAAATTTAGTGGCATCCAAGTGAAAGTGTTAGACTCTCAGTCGTGTCTGACTTTATGTGACCCCATGGGCTGTAGCCTGGCAGGGCTCTCTACCCATGGGACTCTATCCATGGGATTCTCCAAGCAAAAATACTGGAGTGGATTGCCGTGCACTTGTCCAGGGGATCTTCCCGACCCAGGGATCTAAACCTGTATTTGCAGGAGGTGGGTTCTTTACCACTTGTGGCTCAGTTGATAAAGAATCTGCCTGCCATGTGGGAGACCTGAGTTCAATCCCTGGGTTGGGAAGATCCCCTGCAGAAGGGAGAGGCTACCCGCTCCAGTATTCTTGCCTGGAGAATTACATGGACAGAGAAGCCTGGAGGGCTATAGTCGCTGGGATTGCAAAGAGTCAGACATGACTGATCAACTAGCAGTAACTACCTATGTATGAATGCATTCAAGATACATCTAGTGAGTGAGTATCATCTACCTGTCTCAAAGGTGTAAAAGATATCACCTGCCTCTATGGGGCTTACTAAATAGCAAGGAAATGGTTAACAAGGTAATATAATTTAAGTGAAAATTAAGTTGTGTTGGACTCTTTGCAACCCCATAGACTATACAGTCCATGAAATTCTCCAGGCCAGAATACTGCAGTGGGTAGCCTTTCTCTTCTCCAGGGGATCTTCCCAACCCAGGGATCAAACCTAGGTTTCCTGCATTGCAGCTGGATTCTTTACCAGCTGGCCCACAAGGGAAGCCCAAGAATGCTGAAGTGGGTAACCTATCCCTTCTCCAGCGAATCTTCCCAACCCAGGAATTGAACCTGGGTCTCCTGCATTGTAGACAGATTCTTTACCAACTGAGCTATCAGGGAACCCCAATTATATAATTTAATGTGGTAGTAATTGAGTGGCACAGTATTCTGTGGAAGCTTCTGGCAGAAGCAACTGCCTGTGTCAGGAGATCTGTGGGTGTAGAAGGGAGCGAACCCTAAGGAAGTCTCTGAAAGCTCACGTGTAGCTTTCTTCTTCTTCTCTTCTTTCACTTTCTCTTCTAATTTATTCCTGATTTTACCTTATTCCAGATATTTTTCTTTTTTTTTCCTCCTTGTCCCAGCTTACCTAGTATTAGACCCTTTAGTCTTTCTGCATTTGGAACTGACATTGGACTTGAGCAACAGTTCTCTTTAAAGCTAAAACTCACTTAATTCGTATCTGAAGTCAGTTTCCTAAAACCACACAGAAACCTACAGTCTTGATAAGTGTGTGAACCCTAAACTTGTAATCAGAAGATCTGGATTCAAATTGTGATTTTGTTGAGCAATAATAGCTGTGTGGCTGAAAATAAATAACCTCTCAGAGTCTAAGAGTCTTCATTTTCATAATGAGCCTAACTTACAGGAATGTTAAAAGGAGAAATGTAGTGAAAGTAGTATATAAAATGAAGAGTAAGTCAAATAAAAGCAATCTTATCATCAAAGGAACAATAATCCTGAAAAAAAAAGATACAATTTGTCTCATTTGGGAGGTGTTTTAGGAGACTTTGTTTTGAAATACATAGAAAGTTGTGCCTTTACAAAATGATTCAGATTGCAGAGCTGAGATAGTTGGGGCTGTATTGTGCAGAAAATTATTCTGTTTTTAGTAGATTTTTTAAGAGAAATGTCTAAGTAGTTGAACATGACTGACAGGGTTTGGGAAAAAAACTTTTTTAATATTCATCATATATTTTACACTTTCCATTTGTATAGCTTTTTAAAGATAGAATGAAACCTTCTTACCATGTGAATCTGGGATGCTTCTTAAGCATAGAATGGACTCATTTAATTATTCAAAGTACTTAGACATGGATTTATATTATTGTCTACAATTATTTTAATCCAAAAAATATTGAGCAGCCTACACTTTGTTTTTCGCTACAGAATGCTCAAAAAAATCTAGCAACTTAAAGGAAAATATACATAATAATAGTGAATTACCATGATCCTTCCATTTACAGTAGACCCTCATCTAGGATTTAGAGTGACAATCCACTCTTTTCTCATAGTATTTCCAGATGGGGGGCTACTTTTTAGCACAAATATTTTGGAAGGCTGTGTGTGTGTGTGTGTGTGTCTATACATGAAAGATTTTGTCTACTTCATTTTCTTGTAAGATAATTTTTTTAAGTTTACCCTCTCTTTGGACAAAGCCACATTTAATTCAAGACATTTTAGGAAAACCATCTACTTCTATTTTGCTTGTTGATTAATTCAGCCACTCTTTGAACAAATATTTATAGAGGGACTAGTATGTGCCAGATAACCTTTCAAGGGTTATTTCATCTAACTGTCAAGACAACACTGCCAGAGAGTTTGGACTGAGACAAACCAAGTCAAATTCTGTCAAAAGCAAGCATAGGTCTGTCATCCATATCTTTGTGGAATTAATTTGCTCATCTAAGCATTTGGGCAGGCAATGTCAAAACCTGCTTTCAACTGTTTGTCAATGTCACTCCTTCAATGTAAAAAGGCACTTTGGAGTCACTGTGTCTTGGCTGAGAGGACTCCACTAGATTTCCACATTGCACAGAAAACACAGTTCAAGAGAACTCTGAAAAAGTGAAAGTGTTTGGTCGCATCTGACTCTGTGACCTCGTGGACAGTAGCCCACCAGGCTCCTCTGTCCATGGAATTCTCTAGGCAAGAATACTGGAGTGGGTTTCCATTCCTTTCTCTGTGGGATCTTCTTTTCCCATGGATTAAACCTGGGTCTTCTGCTTTGCAGGCAGATCCTTTACCATTTGGGCCACCAGAACTCCAAAGATGGAACAGAAATCCTACTCCCATCCAGAGGATCTGCCCCCTAGTGGTGAAGTTTAGCAAAACTTTTTGTTTACTAATATGCAGATGACACCACCCTTACGGCAGAAAGTGAAGAGGAACTAAAAAGCCTCTTGATGAGAGTGAAGAGTGAAAAAGTTGACTTAAAATTGAACATTCAGAAAACAAAGATCATGGCATCCAGTCCCATCATTTCATGGGAAATAGATGGGGAAACATTGGAAACAGTGTCAGACTTTATTTTGGGGGGCTCCAAAATCACTCCAGATGGTTACTGCAGCCATGAAATTAAAAGACGCTTACTCCTTGGGAGAAAAGTTATGACCAACCTAGACAGCATATTCAAAAGCAGTGACGTTACTTTGCCAACTAAGGTCTGTATAGGCAAGGCTATGGTTTTTCCAGTAGTCACGTATGGATGTGAGAGTTGGAGTATGAAGAAGGCTGAGCGCCAAAGAATTGATGCGTTTGAACTGTGGTGTTGGTGAAGACTCTTGAGAGTCCCTTGGACTGCAAGGAAATCCAACCAGTCCATTCTGAAGGAGATCAGCCCTGGGA
>SJYC01103561.1:0-12270 GCA_006408675.1 Madoqua kirkii
GTGATCATCTGTCTACTTCTACAAGCCCCTCACTTTCATAGAAACACTACTTTCCTCTAGCCCTTAACTTAGCCACACAGTGGACTTCTTCCTGTAGTTTCTGTGTTTCCCCTCACTCATTTCTTTCCTTCCTTCCTTTCTTTTTCCTACTTTCCTTCTTTCATTTCTCTTCTTTCTTACTTACTTCCTCTCTTCCTCATTTATTTCTTTGCCTAACACTATTTTATTGTTGCCCCTTCATTAACAAGGATCTGAAATAATATGTGACACTGTTTACCAATGAGGTATATCATATATAATTCATCCTGCAAAAGTCATTCAGCCAAATAGGATATAAAAAAAGCAGTTACAGAGTCAGGAAATGTTAATGGAGTGCACAGAAGTGTGTTGTGAGAGTCAAATACATTTGCCAAGAGGCATAAAAATATTCTCAATAAAAGTATGGAGTGAAAAATTAATCTGGGATATCAAGCACTATTTTGATTCTTCTTAGTATGAGAATGAAGGGCTTCCCTGATGGCTCAGATGGTAAAGAATCTGCCTACAGTGCAAGAGACCCAGGTTTGATCCCTGGGTCGGGAAGATTCCCTGGAGAAGGAAATAGTAATTCACTCCAGTATTCTTGCCTGGAGATTCCCATGGACAGAGGAGCCTGGTGGGCTACAGTCTGTGGGGTCACAAAAATTCAGACACAAATACAAAAGCATGTACAAACCAAAGTTAAAGTCTAAATGTTTGTGTATAAAACTTTCAGATCTTCATATCTTACAGAGGAAAAAAAAAGATTATAAAGCTGTAAAGAATACACAAAGTGCACTTCCTTTTATTCCCATAATGAACCCGCCTGATACACTGTTTAACACTAAAATGAATTTTTAACTTAACAACAAGGACCCATTCTCTGATTGTTAACATGGTGTATCAAGTGAAATTCAAAACAACTCATGAAGAAAAGAAGTCTTCCAGTTAAACCAAATGATGCTTTTCAAAAATCACACACTCAGGAATCACTTTGTAGCCCTTGGCTTTTGGTCTGAAGTATTTATTCCCAAGGGGAGAATCAGCCCCTCTCCTGCCCACCAGCACCCTCTTCACGTCTCCCATTTGTCAAGCCATTTGTCAACACACAGCAGTCTCCAGAGTGCCTGGACTTTGTCAGATTCTCATCTGGGAAGCAAAGCAAAGCTGTCTAAAGTCACTCGCAGAGCCACCTCCTTACAATGACCAGAACCCAGCCTTGGAGAAGCCCGCCCCCCACCAAACCCACGCTCATGGAACAGAGCTCTCTGAGTAGCTGTGACGCACCTACCTAGAGGACCATTAAAAACTGGGGGAGCTGAAGGGACAAGAAACAGGAATTGAGACCTGGCTCTGAACGTCTCCAGGCCTCAGTTTCTTCATCTTTACGTGAGACAGCATCTGGGCCAGAGGATTTCAAACTTGCTTCCAGCTTTAAATCTCTGTAGCACAAATAAAGGCATCACTAGGCTGTAGTTTACTTTTTCAACTGCTAGATAAAGTTTGAGGATTCTACAAGTGAAATATTTTAACTTTGGGGATATCTGTCCCAAGTGGACAAAGTGAGACTTCTCATGTGTGCTTTGGAACTTGGCTTGGTCGTCCTGGACATTCTGAAAGGAGGGATACGTAAGTGAAAGAGACCAAGAAGGGGTGCTCTCTGTCTATGCAGGAGAGAAATCGTGGGGAATCCAGTTAGACCACAGTGGTTAGACGCTTGAAGTAAGTACATCAAGAAAGGAGCATCTTGGTGGCATCACCATCCTCTGTGGTCTAGTCCTGAGCATTCGTGGTTTGTTGTTTTTCAGTTGCTAAGTCACATCCGACTCTTTGCAACTCCATGAACTGCAGCACACCAGGCTTCCCTGTCCTATACTATCTCCCGGAGTTTGCTCAGATTCATGTCCATTGAGTCAGTGGTGCCACCCAATGTATAATTTGGAGCATATTAATAGGTATTTCACTTCTCTTTGAGATGAATAGAGTCTAAAAAATTGCCTCATATTGATGAGGTAATGATAACTGTCACACAGGACCCTGGAAAACACTTTTCCCACAGTATGTATTTTAGGACATACTCACTGCAGCCTCAGTGGGGCTTCCTATGTGGCTCGGTGGTAAAGAATCCACCTGTCAGTTCAGGAGATGCAAGAGACAAGGGTTTGATCCTTGGGTTGAGAAGATTCCCTGGAGGAAGAAATGGCAACCCAGTCCAGCATTCTTGCCTGGAGAATCCCACGGTCAGAGGAGTTTGGTGGGCTACAGTCCATGGTGTGGGGGGGGTGGGGCAGAGTGTTGGACATGAACGCACATGTGCACATAATACTGCATTGCCTAAGTAAGCTTACAGAATCTGATATGGCCTCAAATGCAATTAGAGCAAGAATTATAACAAGAAATTATACTGTTGTACTATTCAGTTTGGCTGGGTCTATTTGGTCCCTGGCACATGAAAAAGTAAACTCTTCTCAGAAGAGGCCTGGTAAGCAAGCACAAAATAGGTGCCAATGGGTTTGGATTAAGTCAAGAAAAACATCATCATATCTGGATCCACAGGGGCACCTCGGTTTTGGCCAGATCTAACCTGCGCTGATAAACCCTTGGTCCATGTCTTCCCTGACCATTTCCAACCTCCCCTTGGTGCACGCCATCAGTTGGTGTGCAACAACTTTGATGAGGCTGTGGCTCTTGTTTTTATCTTCTGAAGAAGCCTCTTACATACCTCAGTTACAATGGGATGCTTTCCTGATAGTTGCTACTGTTTAGTTGCTAGGTCGTGCTCCACTCTTTTGTGACCCCGTGGACTGTAACTCACCAGGATCCTCTGTCCATAGAATTTTCCAGGCAAGAATACTGGAGTGGTTTGTCATTTCCTTCTCCAGGGGATCTTCCCGACCAAGGGATCAAACCTGCATCTGCTCCATTGGCAGGCGAGTTCTTTACCACTGAGCCACCAGGGAAGCCCCACTTTCCTGACTGCACTTCTGCCAACTCTATCTTCAGCAGGGAATGGTTTGCAGTTAATTTAAATAGCTAGCAGTTAGACACCCTGCTCCAAGGACATCACTCATGTTGTCTTCATTAATCTTAATTAATTAAGCAACACTCTTAAGTCATTACTATTAATTGTCATCATTTTACAGATGCAGAAACCAAGACACAAAGAGGTCAGGTAAATTTCTGAGTGTAGAGCTGAGCCCCAGTTCATTCTCCTATCCACCCTGATTTTTTCTAAGAATATTTAATGTGCTTATTTTTGCCGTTTTTATTCTTTGATGATGACAAAACCTTCACGTTCAGCTGACACTTTGAAGAAAATATTGTGAATATAACCATTAAAGGTACAAATGACTCAGCATTATATGTCACACACAGAGAAAAAGTGAACGTGAAGTCACAAACCTGCATCTGCTCCATTGGCAGGCGAGTTCTTTACCACTGAGCCACCAGGGAAGCCCCACTTTCCTGACTGCACTTCTGCCAACTCTATCTTCAGCAGGGAATGGTTTGCAGTTAATTTAAATAGCTAGCAGTTAGACACCCTGCTCCAAGGACATCACTCATGTTGTCTTCATTAATCTTAATTAATTAAGCAACACTCTTAAGTCATTACTATTAATTGTCATCATTTTACAGATGCAGAAACCAAGACACAAAGAGGTCAGGTAAATTTCTGAGTGTAGAGCTGAGCCCCAGTTCATTCTCTTATCCACCCTGATTTTTTCTAAGAATATTTAATGTGCTTATTTTTGCCGTTTTTATTCTTTGATGATGACAAAACCTTCACGTTCAGCTGACACTTTGAAGAAAATATTGTGAATATAACCATTAAAGGTACAAATGACTCAGCATTATATGTCACACACAGAGAAAAAGTGAACGTGAAGTCGCTCAGTCATGTCCAACTCTTTGTGACCCCATGGACTGTAGCCTACCAGGCTTCTCTGTCTATGAAATTCTCTAGGCAAGAAGACTGGAGTGAGTTGCCATTTCCTTTTCCAAACAGAGAATACCTAAAGGAACTCAGTTGTCTTTATAATATCCACTTGTCATCTTTCGTTAAGCGTAGCACCCATCCCCATTCAGGGATTGTCTTAAAATTTCATAATGTAAATTCTACATACCAATTGTCACTGGGAATATAAAACCAACGGGATGAAACAGTGTGATGTAAATAATGTACCATTTCTTTCCTCTGGCTATATCAGCCCTCCTATGTGTGTCTGGATGTTTTTACTAAGAGATTATATCATGGCCATAAGAAGTTAATTACACCTTCTCTTTCATAATACTATCCTTACCACGTCTCTGTCGTCTAGGTCAGCTGAACTAATTCATCCTTTTAATATTTACGTTTGGAAGATTCCTTTGAAGCTCCATGGCATCAGGAGGTGAGGGTCTGCAGGAATGATAACAGGCCAGACACAAGCCCAGTTTCTACTGTTTCCTCTCTTTCGTGTAAAGACCTGACTTTCAATATCCTGAAATTTCCACTCTATACTCACCAATGTAGCTGCTGGGTTTCTGTCAGATAGAGAGACAGGGTTTTTGGAATTTTCCAAAAAAAGTGATTCAGAAAGCTGTGACCTCTATTAGAGTCTGGAACTGGACAATGGTTCTTCTTAAAAAAATTTTTTTTTAATAAACAAATTAAAGGACCAAGAATTTCTGTCTTTCCCCCTCCCCTTCCCTTGCTTTGATTTTATGTTTGGTTGCTAAATAGGAACCATGTTAAAATATTTCATTTAAGGAAAATCCCAGCAAACTTTTCCCGACTGAACAGGCAAAAAATACTATAATGTTGCATCAGGCCTAGATTAAAATTAATTACAAATAATACAAAGAATTTTATTTTAGACTTCAGGCTTTACCAAGTAACTCAAGTATTCAATCAATACATGAATTACCAAGGATAGAATATTACAACCAGTCAGTGAAAGATGAAATGATTCCATTCTAAGTGAATGACTAGATGGATACCAACAGGCCTTGAAAAAGAATATCAACTTGTCTTTCATTCTAAAGGAAGAATATCAAATATTCACCTTCTGCTTAAAATCTATGGTTAGCCACTTAAAAAACATGTATACAAAATCAAATCTTCCAAGGATTTCTGAGACAATATCAACATCAGTCCAGTGAATATTCAGAACTGATTTCCTTTAGGATGGACTGGTTGGATCTCCTTGCAGTCCAAGTGACTCTAAAGAGTCTTTTCCAACACCATAGTTCAAAAGCATCAATTCTTCGGCACTCAGCTTTCTTTATAGTCCAATTCTCACATCCATACATGATGACTGAAAACACTATAGCTTTGAATAGGTGGACCTTTGTTGTCAAAGTAATGTCTCTGTTTTTTAATATGCTGTCTAGGTTTGTCATGGCAACCCACTCCAGTGCTCTTGCCTGGAGAATCCCGGGGATGGGAGCCTGGTGGGCTGCCGTCTATGGGGTCGCACAGAGTCAGACACAACTGAAGCGACTTGGCAGCAGCAGTAGCAGGTTGGTCATAACTTTTCTCCCAAGGAGTAAGCATCTTTTAATTTCATGGCTGTAATCACCATCTGCAATGAGTGATTTTGGAGCCCCAAAAGATAAAGTCTGCCACTGTTTCTACTGTTTCTCCATCTATTTGTCATGATATGATGGGACCTGATGCCATGATCTTTGTTTTCTGAATGTTGAACTTTAAGCCAGCTTAATCTTTCTCAAACTACACATCCAAAATTTTTATTTGGAAAATATGGTCAGAAAATAATTTTACTTTCTCTGTCATCTATAGGCTTTATGAGGGTGGGCTTTTAAAATGTGTTGGATTAGAACCTGGACTAAAATGAGTTCATTTTAGGAGTTCATATTTTTGAAATCAGATTGCTTGTGTTCATAGCACAATCCCCATTTTTTACTTACTTGTGTGAACCAGGGACTGTAACCTAATCCCACAGAGCTTTAGTTTCCTCATCTACAATGTGACTAATAAGAGTGTGCATTCCATTGGGTTAAGATAATTTAATAAAATAATGAAGATAAAGTCCTTTAGCACATACTAAATTCTCAATAAAAGTTAACTCAGTATTTTATCTAAGCTGCTAATTAATTTAATTGAAAATCAGATGAGGCCAGTACAAGTATATTACCATTTCACCTCAAAAATGGCTTGGTACATATGAAAAGAAGGGTATAGAAATTGTGCAACGTATTTGTTGATGTAATTTGACCCGTTTCTAGAAAATTGTCTCACCATCTGTTAATACTTAATTTATAATGTGCAACTACTGTATTTTTGTATAAGTACTTTTACAATGTGATAAAAATATTTTTGTCTATTTGCTGGCTCAGATGATAAAGCGTCTGCCTACAATGCAGGAGACCTGGGTTTGATCCCTGGGTTGGGAAGATCTCCTGGAGATGGAAATGGCAACCTTCTCCAGTATTCTTGCCTGGAAAATCCCATAGACAGAGGAACCTAGTAGGCTACAGTCCATGGAGTCGCAAAGAGTTGGACACGACTGAACGACCTTAATAAGTTATCACCTTGCTCAATCGTGTCTGAGCCCCTGGTTATTACCTTAATTGCACACTAAAGGAAGACCCTCTAGAATGGCAGGAGCACCTTTTGTTCCTTACCTGCCTCCATACATTTTCAAATGAATGGAACTGCCTATTACCCCAGGCCCAAATTATTTCAAGTATTGCATCAAAGATAAACTCCTTTGCTAGTTTCTTTTCTGGTTTGTATGTTATTAAGCAATGATACCTGTTTTTAAAATCATATATCTTATTTTCAATGTCTAATGAAAGGTTATCAAATGCAATATCTATATGGCATTTTTTACTAGAGATAAGAAATATTTATACATGACCTTTTATTCACCCCCCTCCAAACACAATCTATATAAAAGTAATAATCCTAAAAGGCACATAAGCAGGAGAATCTAAGGAAACAAAGAGAATCCATTCATTCTTGAAAAGTAAATGTTACAATAAACAATTACAGAAGCTATAACTGATGCTTGCAGTTCTCATGGATCTGCTATGGAAAGGATGGATGGCATAATATGCAAGAATCAACCATGTAGTGCTGAAAGTGATTCAGTCATGTCCAACTCTTTGCGATCCCATGGACTATGCAGTCCATGGAATTCCCCAGGCCAGAATACTGGAATGGGTAGCCTTTCCCTTCTCCAGGGGATCTTTCCAAGCCAGGAATCAGACCCATGTCTCCTGCATTGCAAGAAGATTCTTTATGAGCTGGGCCACAAGGGAAGCCCTTGTAGTGCTTAAGAGGAGTCCAAGCGCCAAGGGGTGAGGGGAGGGGGTGGGAAGTGGGAGGAGATTTATTTATTGCAAAAGAGTTGGACATGACTGAATGACGAAACTACAACAACAACAACTTTAAGCCACATAATCTAACATAAATACCTACCAACCTTGCAGTTGACACAGCCTCAGTCATAGGAGGAATTCAAGAAACGTTAGCTGGATAGATAAATACATAAATGAACTTGATCCTGAACTATAAGAGGATAGAAAACACAGACTAATGTGTTGTGGGTTTGTTTTATTTTTCTTTCATGTGTTTGGCTTTTGGCAGAATGGTGATCAATTAACTTCCCATTTTAAAGTAGTTTCGTCTTTAGGAAAATGTATATATGTTCAGTTCAGTTCAGCTGCTCAGTCGTGTCCGACCCTTTGCAGTCCCACGGACTGCAGCACGCCAGGCCTCCCTGTCCATCACCTGGAGCTTGCTCAAACTCATGTCTATCGTGTCGGTGATGCCATCCAACCATCTCATCCTACATTGTCCCTTTCTTCTGCCTTTAGTCTTTCCCATCATCAGGATCTTTTCCAGTGACTCAGTTCTCTGCATCAGGTGGCCAAAGTATTGGAGTTCCAGCTTCAGCATCAGACCTTCCAATGAATATTCAGGACTGATTTGCTTTAGGATTGAATGGTTTGATCTCCTTGCAGTCCAAGAGACTCTCAAGAGTCTTCTCCAACACCACAGTTCAAAAGCACCAATTCTTTGGCACTCAGCTTTCTTTACATGACTATTGGAAAAACCAAAGCTTTGACTAGATGGACCTTTGCTAGAACAGTAATGTCTCTTCTGCTTTTTAATGTGGCTGTCTAGGTTGGTCATAGATTTTTTTCCCAAGGAGCAAGCGTCTTTTATATGTTTAATTGGCCAAAGTATTGTTCCAGTTTTTCCATACTATATTACAGAATAATAATAATAATAATGTTATAATTTAAGAATCCTTCCTACCCCAAAGGGTTATTGTGACTTGCAAATGAGAGCACTAGAATTTACAAATGTGCTATGTAATTAAGTAGTTTTTATATCACTTCCTTAGAAAAAGTGAAAATTGTACAGATCTCAACCCTTTCAACCTATCTTTACATTATCTAGAGGTGTGGGGATGAGGCTAAGGGTAGAGTGGAAAATAGAGAAGGGAGCATTGGTACAGAAGAAAGTTGGAGAGTCTTCGATCATCTTTGCGATGGTGTAGAGGGATTGTCTGCAGAAGGGGTGAATGAGAGAAGAGAGTCACCATTGCTTCCCTCTGTTAGTCAACTGCTGGATGGTTTATAGGAAAAAAGGTGTGTGAGTCCCTGAGTAAAAAGGTGAGAGATAGCAGTTACAGCCATAAATGGAAGAACAGTCATTGCAGGTTCAAAGTGTGAAAAGCAAAATTAGTCAAGCACTGCTATTTTAAGTTTAACTTGCACTCAAAACAAGCAATATGTCAAAAGCTTAGCCCCTTGCCCCTGCTTCTGAAAGCAGAGAGGAGACAGCATAAAGAGGAATGAGGTTTTCCTGTGTTAAAATATTAATTATTTGTGGGTGGTATTTTTTAAATATAGCCATGAGTTGCTATTGAAATGCAAATGTGTGTTTATTGCCCTGAAGGAGATGTTGTAAAATAAGAAAAAAAAAAAATAGACAATACCCAGAGCTGGAAATTGCCCCCTGGGCTAAGGGCAGATGTTGAGTAAGAGCAAGAACAGGCAGAGAGGACAGGAAGAAGGGAGGAGGTGCTGGGAAAGGAAGAATTAGAAAAGACCAGTGTGGACATCCCATGAGAGCTGACTAAAAAGTCTCAGCTGCACCCAGCCTTTGTCACAATCCAAGAAAAGCATCCCAAGATTTATGGGTGGAATGGTCAACTACTGAGAATGGAAAGACTTTCCCCAATAGAAGCCTTTATGGTCAACTGATCTTCTGGCCGTTATCAGGTGAAATGATATATATCCCCTCCCCATAAAGTAAAAGCTGACTTGGAACTAATGCAGCCTTAGAGAACTCAGATATGGAGCAGAATAGCAGTATCACTGGACATGAAATAGAGAAGAGGCAGAAAAGGTCGTATCTATGTAATATTTGATTGGAGAGGTTTCCCACTAATCTTCCTTACCCACTGACTGGGGACAGGAGAGGAAAATTGAAGACTTACTAGAAATGGACCTGGAAGATATAGGGAAAAACCACATAATCAAACTCCGATTGTTTCATCACTTTCCCACTTTAAGCCATACTTGAATATGAATAAAAAGGGCAGCTAAAAACAACACCTACACAACTTAGTGACTGAACAATAACAAACTTAGACACAATCATTCACGAACCATTGCTGTTTCTAGATAATTTACTATGCAAAGGCAAAATGCTAAGGAAACTTGAATCCATACAAGTGGGCTGGAAAGCAAGAACAAGAACTAATTCATACTTCTGTCTCCTATAGACTCCACATGCCTTTGTGTGTGATTCCACAAATGTTAATATGAAATGTTGCAGAACCACACATTCCATTTAGAGGCTGAACTCAAGTCAAATGATATTTAAATATCAGTTTTTTAATTGATTTGTTCAATCAAAAATTTTGATGAGCAAGTTTGCTTAGACTCTGTGCTCCAAATGGAGGGGGCCTGGGTTCTACCCCTGGACAAATAGCTAGATTCTACGTGCCGTTACTAAAGATCCTGCGTGCTGCAACTAACAGCCTGTGCAGACAAATAAAACATGTATATATTTTTAAAAATTATGATGAGTCCTTCCTATATGCCACACATCCTGCTGAGTCCTGGGATAGAGCTGTGAGCAGAGGTGGGCATTGGAGAAGGAAATGGCAACCCACTCCAGTGTTCTTGGCTGAGAAATCTCACGGTCAGAGGAGCCTGGTGGGCTGTAGTCTATGGGGTCGAAAAGAGTGGGATATGACTTAGTGACTAAACAACAAAAACAGAGGTGGGCATAGCACATAAACTTCGGGTCCAGATCACAGAGACGAAAGGGTGATAATGAACTACCCTAAGTTCATGCCCTAAGTTACCCAGACTTTTTATCCTTAATCAGCTGGACAACAAGAGACCAACCATTAGATGTGTTTTTAATCAGAAGGGAAAAAAAAAAGGCAGAATCAATTTATACTGCAGAAAGATGATACTAATTGTATGCGAAACAGATAAACAGGAAGGATAATCAAGGATTCAAAAGGCTGGAAAACTGTGTCAGAAGGTTACTTCACAACAGTACTTGGGAAAAGGATATGTGAACTCAAGTGGTGTCAGTGAGAATATTTTTAAAAGGATCAGATCTTTACCAGAAGCTCTGGCAAAACTTGGGAACAATTAGAACGTAAAAGTGGAAGAAGAAAAGATCACAAAATGATGAGAAGTTTTTGGTTGAGAAAGTCCACAGGATAGAGAATAATTCCCTAATATAAATGACCTAAGTAATGCTAAGGACGATAGAAAACCAAGAAATTAGTACATTTTCCTTAAGCTGCTCGTAACTGATAAGATATGTCAGAATGCTCACAGCTCTCCAGGCACTGAGGTCAAGAGTGGTTCTTAGATTTCTAGGTTTCTTATCTTAAATTCATCAGTGAGATCCTTAATGTTAACATAGGTTGCATTAGAGCTAAGTTTGTTTTAGAGTTGGTAGAGATATCCTTCATTACGCCAAAAAAAGGTAAGTGTTGGAGGAGGAAAAACACGTTTGAGAATGACCTCTTATTTATGCTCAAGGATATGGCTTTATCAACTCGGCTCCTTTCAGAGACCAGTAGATCTTGTCAGAATACACTAGGTCTCAAGGATCCCAAATTTAAAATTAGAAGGTAAAGATTAAGGATGAAGTGTAAAGAACATTGGATCAGGAAGAACTTTTTTCTCTCCCTAACTCTGCCCTGCCACTTACTAGCTATGTGTTGGATAAGAAAAGCAACAAACACACTGTAGCTAAATACACACACCCACACACCCACACAAGTTTGGGAAGTTGGTGGCATTCATTCGTTTATTTGTTCAACAAGCTTTTATTGACAGCCTATTTGTGCTAGGCACAGTTCACTACACTGGGGGATGCCAGAAAAGGAACTATACAGTACTAATGGAGAAGGCAATGGCACCCCACTCCAGTACTCTTGCCTGGAGAATCCCATGGACAGAGGAGCCTGGTGGGCTACAGTCCATGGGGTCGCAAAGAGTCGGACATGACTGAGCAACTTCACTCACTTAATGGTGAAACTGGGCTTCCCAGGTGACTCAGTGGTAAAGAATCTGCCTGCCAAGGTAGGAGACACAGGTTCGATCCCTGAGTTGGGAAGATTCCCTAGAGAAGGAAATGGCAACCCTGACTGGAGAACTCTTCATGAATTCTTGCCTGCAGAATCCCATGGACAGAGGAGCCTGGTGGGCTACAGTCCATGGGGGTCACAGAAGAGCCTGACATGACTTAGAGACTCAACAATAACAGTAGTGGAACACACGGCAACACAGTATCGGGAGTGCTTCCAGGGTGGACTGTAAAGCTGCCTTTGGCTGTGGAGAGTCTTCATGAAAAAGCAAAATCTGAACTCTCTCAAGGGATGAACAAGTATTTGCCACATGTACCCACTGTGGATGACATTCCTACTAGGAAGAACTGACTAAGGATCAGAAAACTAAAACCATTGTATTGACATTTAAATGTTATATTTTAAAACCAGTCTCATAAATTTAAAACTTAAGAACTTTTCCTTTCAGGAGAAAATACACTTTCTTTTGGGCAGAGATTCATAGAATGTAAAGCAATTATCACCTTTGAGAGGAATTAAGAAATTTTAAAGTCTCAAAAACCATTGAGCAAGATTAATACTCCCATATTATCTGACAAAGATAAAAATGTTTTAAAATAGCAACATTTATTCACTATGCTTACAACTTTCATGAGTTCTTACAGATATTTCTTTGTATTTCATTCTTCTT
>SJYC01103562.1:0-50806 GCA_006408675.1 Madoqua kirkii
ACATGAATTGGCCACAGGTATATATGCGTCCCCCACATCCTGAACCCCACTCCCACCTCCCTCCCCACCCACATCCCTCTGGGTTATCTCAGAGCACCAGTTTTTGGTGTCCTGCTTCATGCATAGAACTTGCACTGGCCATCTATTTTACATATAATAAAGTACATGTTTCACTGCTGTTCTCTCAAATCATCCCA
Organism: Madoqua kirkii; assembly: GCA_006408675.1. Lineage (NCBI taxonomy): Eukaryota > Metazoa > Chordata > Mammalia > Artiodactyla > Bovidae > Madoqua > Madoqua kirkii. The sequence goes on from SJYC01103562.1 coordinate 198, forward strand.
CCCTAGCCTTCTCCCACTGAGTCCAAAAGTCTGTTCTTTATGTGTGCGCCTCCTTTGCTGCCATGCACGTAGGATCATTGCTTTTGAAATATTTTAAAACCAATTGGTTTGAAATATTCCATTGCTTCCTCAACACTGTCATATTGTAGACATCAGATTTTTCAAGAGGCATTTAAAGTAATATGACCACAATGAGACTAATTTTATGTATCCATTTGGCTAGGCTATGGTGCCGGTTTCATCAAAGACTAGTCTAGGTATGGCTGTGAAGATATTTGAGCATGTGATCAACGTTTACAATCAGTTGAACTTAAGATTATTTTCCAGAGTGGGGTGGACCTCATCCAGTCAGTTGAAGGTCCTATGAAGAAATGTATTTATTTGGCTGTGCTGGGTCTTAGCTTTGGTATGTGTGTCCTTTTAGTTGCGGCATGTGGAATCTTTAGTTTCGGCATGTGGGATCTAGTTCCCTGATCAGGGATCGAACATGGACCCCTTGCACTGGGAACATGGAGTCTTAGCCATTGGACCACCAAGAAAGTCCTCAGTTGCAAGTCTTGAGAGCAGAAGAACCCTGACTAATCCAGTGACCAACTGTTTTTGCTTGCCCAGGATAGATTAAGTGGGACATGGACTTTTCCATCCTATGCCAGGACAGACTTGCACAAATCAAGACAAGTTGGTCATGCTACCTTAAAGTTTATCTTCCCTGCAGCAAATCACAGGAGGAAAAGAAATATTAGTGTTACAGAGATTTGCAGGATGTTCCAATTATTGTTGGCACAAGTTATCTAGCCAACCAGATATATATATCAGACTGTATTAACTTAGCACCACACTGCCTTGTGTGGGTGTATGGTAAAGTACACATAACACAGAATTTACCTTGTAAACCATTATAAAGGTCCACACCAATGTGCAGTCATCACCACTAGCTACTTGCAGAATTTTTGCTTCACCCCAAACAGAATCTCATATCCATTCAACAGTCACTCTCCTCAACTCCTGGCAACCACCAATCTGTTTTGTCCCTCTATGCGTTTGCCTATTTTGGCAAATATATCACAGTGAATTAAAATACTGCAATTAAAAAAAATAAATTTATATTTTAAAAAGATAAAATAAAAGGATTAGAGAAAAAAAATCAAATGCTGCCTGAAGGAACTCAACAACACGGATTATGAAAAAGAATGAGGACAAGTGTATTGAGTTCTAAAGCATTTATTCATGAATTTGACAACTGTTTATTAAACAGCTACTATGAACCAGATGCTTTTCACGATAATGAGGCTCTAACTGTCCTCAGAGTCACGGCATTGACACAGAGTATCAGTCACTAGTGGCAAAATGATTGGATGTACTGAGTTTATGGGAAAATGAAAATGAAGCCAGTGTAACTCAGAGCCTTGGATTTTCTTGTCCTGTTTCTGTGTGGACAGAGACAGGGGACATCAGGAAGCAATTCTTCTCATCTGGCACAAAGACAAGGGTGGCCACAATGGAAGAGGAGGAGGATAATAATTGACTGTAGTCATGGAAAAGAAAAACTTCTGCTTTTTCATGGGATTAAAAATAAAATCTATCCAAACTGCTTTGAATGGTGCTTAGCTATGCATTCGGATATCACTCTCTGATAAGAAATACTATAAAACACCTGTGTTAGGTAATAAAAGTCAACAATATCCACTTCCTATCAGGACTTCATCTTTATTCATCAGTGGTTCATAGGACTTCTACTGTGGCCTGGCAGGGAGATCCAAATAGGTCCACCTCTCTACTGAGCTAGAGTAAGTACTTCCACAAAATCTTACCATTATGATGCTACATAGATCATGTTTACAGTCCTGTAATAAAGCCACTAATAACACTTTGTACTTATGAACTGCCTCCCACTGAAAATCTCAAATGTTTTATAGACCATAAATTCTCCCAACACCCTTCATGAGATAAAGAATAATTACTCTCCCCTAATAACAGAAAAACCAGAAACTAGCTTAGCTGAATGACTTGCCCAAGGCCACTTATGCAAGACAGAAATCCACTTGTTCTGGAGATTAAGCGGGGCCCATTCTGGACCAAAGGGTTGATACTTGATCCCAGGGACTGTTTCTATTTCCCCTTTCTTTTTCTACCAATTTCTGGCAACTTTCCTAAGTTTCCCTCAAGGTGTTAACTGATACCAATTGATAATGCTTAAGGTGTTAGCCTTCCCAAGGATATCTACCTTTTATTAGGGAGCTCTTGAAGCCTGGCTGGATTTCAAAATCTAAGGAAAGGAGCTCTTTGAACCGCTGATGGAAGGTTTATTCCCTTCTCCACCCTCCTACACTGTTGGTGGGAACGTAAATTGGTACAGCCACTATGAAGAATAATATGGAGTTTCCTTAAAAAAAACTCAAAATAGAGCTACCATATGACTCTGCAATCCCACTCCTGGGCATATGTCCAGAGAAAAACATGATCCAAAAGGATACATGCACCCCAGTGATCATTGCAGCACTGTTTACAGTATCCACCTAAGTGGAAGCAGCCTAAATGTCCATCAAGAGGAATGGATAAAGAGGATGCGGTACATATACGCAATGGAATACTACTCAGCCATGAAAAATGAACCCATGCCATTTGCAATATCATAGATGGACTTAGAGAGTGAAGTAAGTCAGATAGAGAAGAAATATCATATGACATCCCTTATATGTGGAATCTAAAAAGATGATACAAATGAACTTTCTTACAAAATAGAAACAGACTCACAGACTTGAACAAGCTTATGGTTGCCAGAGGGAAGGATGCAGGGAAGGGATAGTTAGGTGCTTGGGATCAGCCACTGCTATATTTTAAATGAATAATCAACAAGGACCTACTGTACAGCACATGGAACTCTGCTCAATATTGTATGGCAACATGGATGGGAGGGGGCTTGGGAGAGAATGCAGACATGTAAATGCATGGCTGAGTCCTTTTGCTGTTCACCTGAAACCACTACAACATTGTTTGTTAATCAGCTATATCTCAATACAAAATTAAAAGTTTGAAAAGCAAAAAAAAAAAAAAGTTTTTGCCCTTCTCATCACTCGCACAGTATACAGCCCAGGGGACCATTCACCCCCTGCCACCCTGGAAACTATCTCCAGAGAGAAAGCTCTTATCCTACTACAAACTTCTACTGTGGCCTGGCAGGGAGATCCAAATAGGTCCACCTCTCTACTGAGCTAGAGATAAGTACTTCCACAAAATCTTACCATTATGATGCTACATAGATCATGTTTACAGTCCTGTAATAAAGCCACTAATAACACTTTGTACTTATGAACTGCCTCCCACTGAAAATCTCAAATGTTTTATAGACCATAAATTCTCCCAACACCCTTCATGAGATAAAGAATAATTACTCTCCCCTAATAACAGAAAAACCAGAAACTAGCTTAGCTGAATGACTTGCCCAAGGCCACTTATGCAAGACAGAAATCCACTTGTTCTGGAGATTAAGCGGGGCCCATTCTGGACCAAAGGGTTGATACTTGATCCCAGGGACTGTTTCTATTTCCCCTTTCTTTTTCTACCAATTTCTGGCAACTTTCCTAAGTTTCCCTCAAGGTGTTAACTGATACCAATTGATAATGCTTAAGGTGTTAGCCTTCCCAAGGATATCTACCTTTTATTAGGGAGCTCTTGAAGCCTGGCTGGATTTCAAAATCCAAGGAAAGGAGCTCTTTGAACCGCTGATGGAAGGTTTATTCCCTTCTCCACCCTCCTACACTGTTGGTGGGAACGTAAATTGGTACAGCCACTATGAAGAATAATATGGAGTTTCCTTAAAAAAAACTCAAAATAGAGCTACCATATGACTCTGCAATCCCACTCCTGGGCATATGTCCAGAGAAAAACATGATCCAAAAGGATACATGCACCCCAGTGATCATTGCAGCACTGTTTACAGTATCCACCTAAGTGGAAGCAGCCTAAATGTCCATCAAGAGGAATGGATAAAGAGGATGTGGTACATATACGCAATGGAATACTACTCAGCCATGAAAAATGAACCCATGCCATTTGCAATATCATAGATGGACTTAGAGAGTGAAGTAAGTCAGATAGAGAAGAAATATCATATGACATCCCTTATATGTGGAATCTAAAAAGATGATACAAATGAACTTTCTTACAAAATAGAAACAGACTCACAGACTTGAACAAGCTTATGGTTGCCAGAGGGAAGGATGCAGGGAAGGGATAGTTAGGGTGCTTGGGATCAGCCACTGCTATATTTTAAATGAATAATCAACAAGGACCTACTGTACAGCACATGGAACTCTGCTCAATATTGTATGGCAACATGGATGGGAGGGGGCTTGGGAGAGAATGCAGACATGTAAATGCATGGCTGAGTCCTTTTGCTGTTCACCTGAAACCACTACAATATTGTTTGTTAATCAGCTATATCTCAATACAAAATTAAAAGTTTGAAAAGCAAAAAAAAAAAAAAGTTTTTGCCCTTCTCATCACTCGCACAGTATACAGCCCAGGGGACCATTCACCCCCTGCCACCCTGGAAACTATCTCCAGAGAGAAAGCTCTTATCCTACTACAACAGCCAGTGTACCTCGAGGTTGTGCTTTGGCTTAACCATAGAAATGGAAAGAAAAGGATTATCTCTGTGGCAAGAACTTTCTGACATCAGGACCCATCTGGTTGTATTAGGCAGCAGGATCCCTGAAAATACTTTATTGCTCCATTCTTTATGCCCAAATATTGCTAATGAGTGAATTCTTTCTTGACATGGGCTGGAAATACAATCCAAACACTGCCACCAGGTGGGATCTCTTTCAACTAGCAGGACAGACATTTCCCACAGAATTTCCAAGATCAACAGCATTTAAGACTTCTTTCTACCTAAATGGGAGGAAATAGAACAGTTTGAAACCACTAGAAAATATTTGGTTGTCCATTGCCCTTTGTTGCTGTTTAATCGCTAAGCTGTGTCCAACTCTTGCGACCCCTGGACTGTAGCCTGCCATCACGCCTTGTTGAATCTTATATCTGATTTCCTAAAGCAATTTCGAATGGTCTGTTACACATGATTCAAAAGGAAAGTGAAACTTTAAGTTTAACAGGGACTAGGGGCTGAGGTTTACTGTATGATCATTGACACATCTTTTATGATATGCATCGTTTAAAAGTATTGGAGAAGGCAGTTATACTTACATTATGTACAAGTGCTGAACACACAGAGAAAACTATGGGGGAAAATAACATTTTTCTCCCCATCTTTTTTATCACTGGATGAGAAGTAGTACTGCTTTTCTTTAAAAAGGAAATTTTTTTCTGTTATCAACCTGAACTTCCTTTATTTACAGCCCTGTTGAGGCTTGAGAGATAATAGACCATCCCAAGTTGAAAAACAGAAAGCTCTCTTTTTTTCAGCTTCATGTCATCTTAGGCGGCAGAATTAGTATACCACTATTTGTGCCTCAGTGTTAGGGGCGTTGTTGGTGGCTCAGAGGTAAAGAATCTGCCCATAATGCAGGAAACCCAGGTTCGATCCCTGGGTTGGGAAGATCACCTGGAGAAGGAAATGGCAACCAGAATTCTTTCCTTGGAAATCCCAAGGACAGAGGAGCCTGGCAGGCTATAGTCCATGGGGTCTCAAAGTGTCTGACTTGACTGAGCGATTGAGCAGGCATTCATGTTTTTTCAACTGTTTTTCTAAAGGGTATTTAATGGAGGCAAAGCCCTTGCCCATGATTCTTGTCCTCAGGAACTGCATTCTAAATAGGGACCCAAATGTACACAAATGCTCATTTGGTATGGTCAGTTAGCTTCTCATATGCTTATATATTAGATGTAATAATGGCCTGGAGTCATCCAGAAAGACTTTATTGGGGGGAAAAAAATCTAAGCTGTGCTGATCTGGAGAGGATTCACTTCTTGGTTTGGGTTGGGTTTCACAGTAAGAGGAAATATGCACTAGAGTTTTAAAACAAGAAAAGCTGCCACAGCAGCATGGATAGGAGCGGAGTTTGAGGGAAAATGGATAATATTTGGGGCTTTCCTAGTGGCTCAGTGGTAAAGAAACTGCCTTGCAATGCAGGAGATGCAGGAGACAGGTTCGATCCCTGGGTTGGGACGATCCCCCGGCAGAGGGCATGGCAATCCACTAAAGTGTTCTTGCCTAGAGAATCCCATGAACAGAGGAGCCTGGTGGGCCACATCCATAGGTCAAAAAGAGTCAGACACAACCGAAACAACTTGCATGCACGCACACATATACACAGATACATATATACATATGGTCGAGTCCCTTTTTTGTTCACTTGAAACTATCACAGCATTGTTAATTGGCTGTACTCCAATATGTGTGTGTGTGTTGGTCACTCAGTCATGTCTGACTCTTTGTGACCCCATGGATTATAGCCTGCCAGACTCTACTGCCATGGAATTCACCAGTCAAGAATACTGGAGTGGGTAGCCCTTTCCTTTCTCCAAGGGATCTTCCCGACCTAGGGATCAAAACCAGGTCTCCTGCATTGCAGATAGATTCTTTACCATCTGAGCCACCAGGGAAGCCTATACTCCAATATAAAGAAGTTTATTTTGTAAAAAGTACAGCTGCCACAGAACAGCATCAGATTGCTTGAGGGCATTCCTAGTCAGCTCCTTAGAATTCAAAAATATATGCTGAACTAGCTACAAAGATAATCATGAATCCCTTTTTAATTATTTACCTTTCCCTCAAAACATGGGTTGCAATAATTAATGTGTTGCGTAGTATAGATGGAGGATAATCAAAATGGAAAAAAAGCAGGCTTTGGTCTTGCTGAGCTCAGGATCTGTCAGTTTCCATTCAACGTTAATTCCAGTTCAGCCAAATCCTACTCAGCTTGCCCAGCGCTAGCCAGACACTCTGCTCTGTTTACAGCTCAGCAACAGTTACCAGGATTGAGGACGTGGATACCTGAAATATTTATACAGCGTTTGTGCAATCACTCTTCATTGCCTAGTAAAAGACGGGTTTGCAGAGGCTGGCTCCTTGCCAGAGTTATCTAGATCTTCATTTTATAAGGTAAGAATTTACCCCAGAGTTCAAAAATTGAAAAACAGGGTGGAGGAGTTGGTGGTGGTAATCACTTGTGGTCAAAGAAAGCTGTTTGCTTTTCTGTGGGCAGATATCCAGGGGCAGTTTGAACTGACTTCCCTCAAGGAAGAAACAACAGAAAAACACCTGGAAGTCCTGAAGTGAAAGTAGGGAATAAAATTAGTTCCCAGTGGTGATATTTATCACCTCTATACCCTCTATCTGTCTCTTTTTAAAGGACTCTTCACCGTAACTAAGGAGCTTCCCTGGTGGCTCAGCAGTAAAGAGTCTGCCTGCAATGTAGGAAACACAGGTTTGATCCCTGGGTTGGGAAGATACCCTGGAGAAGGGAATGACAACCCACTCCAGTATTCTTGCCTGGGAATTCCCATGGGCAGTGCAGCCTGGCATGCTACAGTCCATGGGGTCACAAGAATTGGACACAACTTAGTGACTAAACCAACCTGGGTTGGGAAGATACCCTGGAGAAGGGAATGACAACCCACTCCAGTATTCTTGCCTGGGAATTCCCATGGGCAGTGCAGCCTGGCATGCTACAGTCCATGGGGTCACAAGAATTGGACACAACTTAGTGACTAAACCACCATCACCACACCATACCTAAGCAACTTTAATGGATCCTGTTAAGGTTTTTACATGGGTCATCTGAGCAGTTACACCTAGAAATTTATGTGCAGGGTGAAAAGGCAGATGGTTGTAGCTGTGCCAATGACTGTATCCCTGGGTTGCTGAAGTGAAAAATGAGATCACCTCCCTCCAGGGACTGGAGGGTCAGAAACCTCTTTAATCCACAGTCCTATTGCCAACCTTCTCAAGGACTGCATGCAGCTAGGACCAGTGGGAAAGACGAGGGACAAACAGAAGTAAAGTTAAGAGAGTGAGAGGAATTCCCTGATGATCCAGGTGTTAAAAACATGCCAGTGCAAGGAACACGAGCTTGATCTCTGGTCCAAGAAGATCCCACACACTTCAAGGCAACTAAGCCCATGCCCCACAACTATTGAGACCATGCTCAGGAGCCCATGCTCCATGAAAAGAAAAGCCACCATAATGAGAAGTCTGTTCTCCACAACTAGAGAAAGCTCACGTGCAGCAATGGAGACCCAGTGCAGACATAAACAAATAAAATAAAATAAGAAGAGAGTGGGAAAAGGTAGAGGTGGGTGGTGAGCTTGAAGACAGAAGAGGAATGAGACAGCCACTTGTATCTCTGCATTGCCAGCCAATCCTCACTGTTGGGGGCTTAGAGGCATAGTTCCCTGGGAGAGTACTATGAAAATATGAATGGAAATGTTCACTGAATTGCATATGGGACCACTTCCAGGGCACAAAACACTGTAAGTATTATGCTTTTAGAAACTCAGTTTAAGAACCAGTCTCCAAAAGGATGAGTGAGAATCGAGAGATGAATTCTAAGAGGAGATTGTTCATTTGTTTTAATGTAGCAGCTTTTCCCCAAAGAATAAAACGAGCAACCTGCCATGTATAGAAAAAGCTAAGTCCAAGAGACCGATATATGAGATAAAAAGGTCTGTAAGAGACTATAAGCATTGAAACACAAATTACAACAGAAAGATGCCACCTGCCTGCAGGAAGAAACTGATCAGGATGGTGGGTAGAGCTCCACAAGCAAATCCCATAGACAGCATGTGGAAAACAATGGGTTAGGCGCCCGAGGAGACACTCCAACTGCTGAGCCACAAAAGACCGAAGGAGCAGTCAGGGGAAGGAGGGCTTCAAGACGGGCTTGCAAAGTTTCTCATGCTGTCATTCAAGCATGACCCTAAGCATTCTACCAAGGGGGAGAATAGCCATTGTTATGAGTAAAATTCTTAAACAGAACAAAAGAAAGAAAAAAATACAAAACTATTTTTTAACTTTTAAAAATAAAGAAAATTCTTTTCTTTTTCTTAAGGGAAGGGGAGATGTAAGGGCATATTCTTAAAGCATCATTATCAGTTGAAATTATCAGTATAGGTGGAATTGAAGCTACAAGGAGAAATATGACCAGGCATGTCAATTAGCTATAAAACTTTAGTGAGCATGTTGTTCTGATATGTTCCTTACGAAGCAGAATCAACATAGTTAAGCATTAAAAAAGGATGCAATCCCCTCAGAGTATAATTTCTCTAATTTTTATTAAGCAGAAAAAAGTCAAAATACTGTGTGATTCTAAAGATACAATTAACACAGAGATATATTCTATGCCTTACGCACATAAAAAGGAAAATTTGAGAAGTTATACCCCAAGATGCTAATTTTGGTTTTATTTGGGTCCTATGATGATGAGTGATGTGAAAATATATAAAATACTGTTTCTGCCCTCAAGGATCTGACTAATTCATTTTCCTTATTATATTGGTTTAGTCATCTTTAATTTTCATATCATTCAAATTTTAAGGACTGTCTTAGTTGAAAAGCAGTTGAAATAAATTCAGGGGGAAAAAGGAAATAAGCAAAGGCTAAAATCAAATTATTATATATTATAGGAAGTTAAACATTTTTTATTCTATATAGTTAGACAAGAAAGCAAAGTGTTTGGTAGAAGATATCTGGTGTAACACCCCTTCAACTTATCACTATTCTATTGGATTCTGTTCCATAAATATTATATTAAGCATATTATATTAAGCATGTGATGAAATGTAAGGACAGTAGAGGAAGGCAGTGGACTAAATAATGGACGCCTCTTCCTGCCTTCAAGGCCTTTGTATCTAACAAGATTTCAGTTCAATGTAATGACACTTCCATCTTTCTCCATCCCCAAGTCTATGCCTGGATTCTTATCTGATTTTCTTAGTCAGGACAAAAAATAGGACTGAGCCTTTGGGAGAAGTCCTCTGAGTGACTGAATAGTCTCACTGTAGATTACTAAGGAAGTGTAAGATGATCGGTCTTTGGAAAGCCTTCAGCAGATTCTCCTTCAATCACTCAGGTCTCAGTTCAAATGCTGGGTCCTCAGAGAGATGTCTCCTGACTACCTTACCATTCTGGAACACCCTAACATTCCCAGCACCTCCTTCCACATATATACACTATTCCGGGGCTTATTGCGTTGTTTCATTATCTTCATGGTGCTTCTATGAAATTCTTAAATCTTTGGTTTTATTGTCCATTTCTCTTGAAATATAAACTCTGTAAGGATAGGATTTCAAACGTCTTTTGTATGGTTATATTCCCAACTTTCAGAACAGCATATAGCTCATAATGTATGATCAATAAATATTTATGAACAAATGAGGAAGCACCTGCCTCTGTCTCTCTGGGTCTTGCTATCTTGACCCTAAATTAAAAAAAAAAAAAAAGTAAGCAATCAGTTTATTCCCACTGCATCTCCAGCACTTAGAGGGATTTCTGTCAGTTCAATGTTGTGTTGTTCAGTCACTATGTTGTACCCAACTGTTTGTAACCCCATGGATTGAAGCATGCCAGGCTTCCCTGTCCTTCACTATCCCCTGAAGTTTGTTCAAATTCATGTCCATTGAGTTGGTGATGCACCTCATTCTCTGCTGCCCCCATATCCTTTTGCCTTCAGTCTTTCCCAGCATCGGGGTCTTTCCATTGAGCTGGCTCTTTGCATCAGGTGGCCAAAGTACTGGAACTCCAGCTTCAGCATTGGTCCTTCCAGTGAATGTGCAAGGTTGATTTTCTTTAGGATTTATCTCCTTGCTGTCCAAGGGACTCTCAAGAATCTTCTACAGCACCATAATTCTAAAGCATCAATTCTTTATCACTCAGCCATCTTTGTGGGCCAACTCCCATATTCGAACATGACTACTGGAAAACCTTAGCTTTGACTATATGGAACTTCATTGGCAAAGTGATGTCTCTGCCTTTTAATACACTGTCTAAGTTTGTCATAGCTTTTCTTTCAAGGAGCAAGGTCTTTTAATTTCATCACTTCAGTTAAACAATTGTTAGCTAAAATGATGGTAGGACAGTAGCCGAGAAGAAAAAGATCCCCAAAACAGAAAATCAAAATGTGGTGTAAGTCATATTATGGAGTTTTATATTGATCTTTGTGTGTTTATTTCCATGAACCCTTAGTCAATCATTGTCTGCAAGTTCCAGGCTTGTTTCAGTTGTGTGTCAAAAATCAAAATTAAATTAGTTGTGTGTTCAAGCTTAGCCAGAACATGACAGAAGGGTGTATCAGGATCCCTTAGTGCAGTGCAGGAGTAAAAATAGGAATCAGTCAGAGAAATATGGGGCAGATGGAAAATCTCTGGGAATGACGAGTCAGATGAGAAGTCCAGCCACTTCTTCCCCAGGTGGATATTCTCCCATTGCTGCCAGCCCTGAGGGAGCTGGTTTTATTAGAGAAGCAGCTATTCCTTTATAAAAGTAAACAAAGGCAGCATATGACAGACTCTCTTAAGTGTTATGAGAGGTACTAAATGCTATGAAGATTTAAAGGATTAAGAGCTTACAAGCCATTGGACTGATTAGGAATCACTGCACAGAAAAGGTAGAATCTTCAGATGGGTCCTGAGTATCACAAACCAGGCAAAGGAAGGCTGCAAGTGAAAAAAACTGGAAAAGAACCATCTATTACGGCTGGAGCACAGGCTATGTGGGAGAGAACAGAGACACACCAGAAAATTAAGTTGAGGACGAATTGTGGAAAGCTTATGAGTACCAAACTGAGGATTTATTTTGTTTTGTTTGCATTTAGTTCATGATGGGCAACTACTTATAGATTTTTGAGAAAGTCTATACTGTTACTGACCAGCTTCCAAGGTAGATTAGTGGTAAAGAATCTTCCTGTCAACGCCGCACATGCAGATATGTGGGTTCAATTCCTGGGCTGGGAAGATCCCCTGGAGAAGGAAATGGCAACCCACTCCAGTACTCTTGCCTGGAGAATTCCATGGACAGAGGAGCCTGGTGGGCTCACAAAGAGTCGAATAGGACTGAGCATACACACACACGCAATATTGTTACGGAACTAAGTTGTAGGAGAATAAATCTAGTAGCAGTGTTTAGATGGTTACGATGGTAAGCAGAATTCTAAATTGATTCCCAGTCATTTGTATAATTTCCATTGTCAGTGTAAGAGAAAGCTATGGAGTATGATGGGATATCCCTTTGGTGATTCCCTTATACTATACGGCAAAATTGAGTTTACAAAAGGAAGGTTATCTCTGGTGGGCCTGACCTCAGCAAGTCCTTTAAAAGGATAAGGACTCTTTCTGGAGAGATTAGAAGGTATTTAACATGCAGGAAGTTCTCCTGTACTGGTTTCAAGATGGAGAGGACCACGTGATAGAAATGGCAGATGGCTTCTGGGAGCTGATAACAAAATCTGGTAATAGCCAACAAGAAGATTAGACTCCAGTCCTACAACTGTAAGGAACTAGATTCTGTCAACACATGAATGAGCTTGGAAGAAGATTCTTACTCAGAACTTTCAGATAAGAACACCACACATTCAGTACCTCCAACCTGAGGCCCTGAGCAGAAACCCAGATGAGCCCACCTGGATCTGATCTACAAAACTGTAACATAATAAATGGGTGTTGTTGAATGCCTCTGAGTTTGTATTTCTTATGCAGCAATAGAAATTAAATACAGTTGGAGTAAGGAGGACATCAAATACAGTTGGGAGACTATGACTCTTCTAGATCAGAATAAATTGCAACTAAATGAAAGAGATGGCAATAAAAATGAAAAGGACGGATGGCAGAGATATCAAAAAGATAGCTTCATGTGACTTAGCAATGATTAAATATGGTGGTCAGAAAGAGAGAGGCAAGTGTGACTCCAAGAGTTGGGACCTAGATGACTAGAAGGATAAGGATGCCATTCAGGGGAGAATGTGGAAATCAGGAATAAGAAGGTGGGTTGGGGCTTCAGTTCATTACAGAGGCACAGAATTTATGATGTCAACAAAACTTATAAAAGATGGAGTCTTAAATTCTATAGGAAAGTTAAGGGTAGGAAAGTCATTTGGGGGACTTTCTGGTAAGTAAATAAAAGTACATAGCTAAAGTGAGTTAACTGAGGAAATAACTGGAGAAAGAGATGGTTATGAAGTTGTAAGAGGATCCCAGAAGAAAGGCTTCTCCTACCACTGTGTTCTTGTTACTTCCTCTGCCTGGAAAATCCTATGTAAAACTGTCCTGGAAAGCCACCTACTTAACCTTCAAATCCCAACTGAAGTGTCATCTCCTCTATGTAGCACTTGCTGCTCTATTCAGCCACTCAAAATTATTTTAAGGTTTAAGTGATAATATTCCTGTCTCCCCAGCAGACTAGGTTTCCAGAGGATAGGGACCCTCTCATTTCATCTCCGTATTATCAATACCAAATGAAGCATCAGGAACACAACAGACACTAAGCATCTGTTGAATGAATGAAACAAAGATATGTGTAATCAAAGAGATAGGAAGAAACCAGAATAGATAAGATAAAAAAGCAAGAGAGTTTCCAGGAGAGGGTGGTAAATAGTGTCAAACGCTTAAAGATAAATGAGAATGAAACTTTACGGGGCAGGGGCTGGGGGTTGGGGAGGTAGGGATGGTGGCGACTGGGTTGTTTCTGTGCCTAATACAAGGACAGTGTCAGTAGAGTACAAAGATCCTATTCCAGATGGTAAGAAATGAAATGAAGTGATGTGATTATAGGTAATGAAAAAGTGAGATGTTAGGCATAGACTGCTTTTTAAATAAGTTCAGAGATCAAAGAAGGAAATAGGATGATAGTTTGTGAAATAGATAAGAAAAAGAGTTTTGATGTTTGTTTTTGTTTTTAGAATGTAGAAAAACTAAACAAGTTTACAGAAAAGGTAGAAAATAATAAATGGATTGAAGATTCATAGACTCTCAACATTGGGAGAGTCCTTATAACATTCCTTGTCAGTTACTTTACATTTTCCAAGTCCCCTCTTCCTTGATAACTGAATTCAGATCCATTTTAAAGTGGCAATGTTCCCAGGCCAAACAACATACTTAATTTCCAGTACCCCTCATTCAGATATGGGCTTCCCTGGTGGCTTAGCCTACCATTTGAGAGTTTGCCTGCAGTGTGGGAGACCCAGTTTCCATCCCTGGGTTGGGAAGCTCCCCTGGAGAAGAAAATGGCACCCCACTCCAGTATTCTTGCCTGGAAAATCCCATGGATGGAGGAGCCTGGCAGGCTATAGTCCCTGAGGTCGTAAAGACTCAGACACAACTGAATGACTTCACTTTCACTTATTCAGATAATCTTGAATGCTTACAGGCAAGGATGGCCATGAAAAACGGTTTAGACCAATGAGATTGAATAGAGAACAGTCAGAACTCAGAGAGAGATTTCGTCTCTCTCGATGAAACAGAGAAAGATATGATTGGTGCTTTCCTTTCCTCCTTCTTTCTTCCTTGAGCAAGGGCTCAATGGCTGGAGTTGCAAGAGCCATGTGGTGACCCTGAGGCAGAAAAAAAGAGAGAAAGCTGAGTCTCAGATACATTAGTAATGACACTGTCAAGTCACTGAACAAATACCAACAGTTCCTTAACTGCAGACTTCTTGCAACAGGAGGAAAAATAAACCCCTACCACTGTGAATCAAACCCACATATATGTATCCTTGCAGCCAAGTAAGTTTGCAATTAATAAGGCTTCAAATATCTTTAATCAACCTTTCAGCATTTGAGTTAGTTCTAAAATTTCTCCAAGTTGTTTACCTACTTCCAAAGGCAGGAAATTGATTAGTTATTAAAACTTTCCAGCCCATTTTAGAGAGTTTGGACCATTTGAGAGTTAGACCATTGGCTTGCTCTTCTCAAAAACATTCTATAGTTTCCTACTTTCTCCTTGATTTGACATTCAAGGTCCTCCATAAACTCATTCTAGCCTACAGTCCATTTCTGTTTCCTGTACTCTCCAGCATATATGCTGTCTTCAAATCAGATCAACCTTTGTCCCAACAGACACAGCCTTACTAACATGGCAAACTCATTCTTACTTTTTGCAACTTATCTGTTACAGATATCCTTTTCTAAACTGCAAGTCCTTTATGTTTGACTTGTCTAAGGTCCTACTCATTTTTCAAGGCTAAATAAAGCCTCTTCTTTTCCAGGAAATCTTCTCTGGCTACTCAATTTCCCATTGATTTCCTCCTTTTGACTGACACAGCAAATTGTGACTTAAGTCTATGGTTGAATATTACTTCTCCCATTATTTGTTGATTGTCTTATGTGGGTTTCCTTGATTCACTTACTAGAAGGTTAAAATGCTCCAAGCCTAAGACACATTCTTCTTACATATTTTTCCTACAATTGCTACTGCTGCCTTCTGTAAGCATTCAATGATAAGTGCCAATGGGACATTTTAAGAAAATAAATGTACATAATGCTTAAGAGGGCTAATAAGAGGACATGTATATATGCATATGTATAGGCTTCCCTGCTGGCTCAGACAGTAAAGAATCTGCCTGCAATGTGGGAGACCTGGGTTCGATCCTTGGGTTGGGATCACTCACTTGCTCCCTCACTCATATGCACTTACACACAGACATGATTTTGTCGTCAAAGTAGAATTGAGCTCAACAGAAGCCACTAAAATTGCAAATTTGTGTTTGCTGTTATTTTAAATTATAGAAATGTCTCTCTTCAACTCTCCTTGTTTTAGGAAAAGAGACTGATAACTGTCCTCTGTCTGAATCAGTGGTTGACTATAACAGTTACTCTCTAAGATAAAAATAGGAAATTCCTATTATTAAAATTTAAGACAAATTTTAACCAACCAGACCCAATAAGAAACCCAACCATGTACCACGACTGTATTCACCTCAGAAGTTCCTTGTTTGTATAGCTGCAAATCTTTCATGCATCAATCAAATAAGCCAGAAGCTCAGCCAGAATCATGAATCCTATTATTTGTCTCATTTTGGCAGAAGGCATCTAAAGATGCCAGCACTCTGTGATAACTTCATCCATCCAGATCTGTAAACTTTGATAAAGGAAACATTGGCCTATAAAGTATCATAAGATGGCATCTCAAGGTATTCTGATGCTGTGCTGTGCCGCTCAGCAGTGTCTGATTCTTTGTGACCCCATGCACCCTGCCAGGCTCCTCTGTCCATGGGATTCTGCAGGCAACAGTATTGAAGGGGGTTGCCGTACCCTCCTCCAGGGGATCTTTTCAACCCAGGGATCAAACCCAGGTCTCCCACATTGCAGGCAGATTCTTTATCATCTGAACCACCAGGGATAAGATGGCATTTCATGGTATTGTGATGAGGGAACTACTAGTCCCAATTCAATTTGATTTTTTTAAATAAATGGATTGTATTTGTGTGTGTGTGTGTGTGGCCACTTCACAAAGCATGTGGGATCTAGTTCCCTGACCAGGGATCGAACCTGTGCCCCCTGTATTGGAAGTTTGAAGTCTTAACCACTAGACCACTAGGGAAGTCCCTCAGTTTGCTTTTAATTCAGTTCCCCAGGAAGTACTGAGTGTCTGACATGTGTCATTTCTTTGTCATTGATGAACATGATGCTGCTGACTTCATCTGTTTCATCCCTTGCTCCATCTTCTGAGGAGTAGTTTAGTTGCAAATGAGCCACTTTTGGTTTGGAATCTGGCTGCTACAAATGTTCTTCAGCTTGCTAGTTTCCATTCACATTTTCTCTTTTATCAACTCTTGCAATTACAGGTGAGAGTCTAGCTAGGGATCATTCTACCCGCTTAACATCTTGTCATCTCATTTACTCTGAACATAATGGTTGGTCACTAAAATATAAAGATAGGTATGGCCTGGCCTCTGTGTTAAACAAAAACACACAAGCAATTCTCTTAGCTCAGAGCTGACTCTTCTAAAACATGTTATGTGCTAGGCACTGCACTTTCCTGGTGGCTCAGACAGTAAAGTGTCTGCAACCCACTCCAGTACTCTTGCCTGGAAAATCCCATGGATGGAGGTACAGTCCATGGAAAATCCCATGGTAGGCTACAGTCCATGCAGTCACAAAGAGTTGGACCCAACTGAGCAACTTCACTTTCTTCACTTTCAGGCACTGTACTCTTGACATGGACTGTCACATGATTTTTTTCCTATTTACAACAATCCTATTGACAGGAACTATTGGTGTATACTTATGACTCTAATAAGAAAATGGAAGCATGAAGAAGAGAAAGTACATCTAGGAAGAAGTAATGATAGGCATCGAAGACATGTGATCAACCCTGGCAGTCATAGCACAGCTTCTATGAATGAAGAACTGTGTTAAGTATAAAGCAGCAGAAGCAGCAATGGAGCTATGCAGACTCCTTACCATCTGAGCCACCAGGGAAGTCCTATGGAGCTATGCACCAGACTAAAAGAAGGGAAGTCTTGGGAATGGTTTCAAAAGGCTGGAAGGTAAAATTTCAGCAATGCAGACTGGAGCTGCGAGAGACCCAGAACTATGTATTCAAAGCTCAGAGGAGATCACCAAAGCAGAAGATTTTTTTCTTCATCAGGTATCCCCCATGGGTAGGTTATGAAGATGTGAGAAACACAAGAAAGAGGAGACAGTTCACAGAACAGAGAGAGAGCAAAAAGCAGAGGGAAGGAACCAAAGATTCACAGGGAAAAACCAAAAAGGGAGAGAATTTCCAGGGCCTATTGAATTTTGCAACTGAGTCTTCATTATTAATCACAAAAGCTATTATGTTCTTGATGCCAAGCAAAGATCACACACATGATCTCACTTAATCCTCACAACCACCCCTAAAGTATGTGTTATTATCTGCAGAACAGTTCCGGGGGTGGCCAAGGGCAAAATCCAAACCGCAGTGGGTTGAGAAGTGACTGAATGGGGAGAATGTCGTCTGCATTTGGGATGAATTTGGGATAAAAAGAGATTGAGTCTCCACTGAAAGCTAGCCAGGGTGCCAGTCACTTTACCCCTGTCTTCTATTGTCATCCAAGCAAAACTCTGAAAGGGACGTGTCCTTATTCACTTCAAAGAAGAAATGGAGATTTGGAAGCCCATTGTGATACTACAGCCTATATTCTTTTTCATAAACTCCACTCTGCTCCCATTGAGGGAACAGATAAGTTGCAACTGACATTTACTGAAGTCTTCACTGCACCAGGCCAGGCACTGTGCTAAAAATGTGCCAGCCTGTTAAGTTGATTCAATCAAGTATGATTCTCTGCAAGCCCGTGGACTGTAGCCTGCCAGGCTCCATGGGATTCTCCATGGGATTCTGCAGACAAGAATACTGGAGTGGGTTGCCGCCCCCTCTTCCAGAGGATCTTCCAGATTCCAGGGATCAAACCCAAGTCGTTTATGTCTCCTGCATTGGCAGCAGGATCTCTTCAGCTAGCAACACCTGGGAAACCGCTGTTAAGATATTCACATGAATTGTCACACTGAAGCTTCACTTTAAATGCTAGCTTCATTACTGATAATGAGATGATTAATGGCTTGAGCTCAGGAATCAGATTTCCTGAGTTAGGAACTCAGCTCTGCCATCTAGGAGAGTCTTTGCCTCAGTTTCCTCATCTGTAAAATGGGCTTTACTGCAAAAGTTGTTTCAAGATAGCACACTTGCTATCAAAAGAACAGTGAGTAGCTAAGGCGTGATTAGCAACTCTGAAAGTCCGCTCTGGGTTTCAGCCTCTTCCAGAAATCCTTCTGTTTCACCACCACCCACCCACAACCCTGCAGAGAATTCTCTTGAGGGGGAATGTGGGGGTGGGTGGTTGTTTGCAGGGTGTTTGCTTGTTTATTTAAGAGGGGATTGAGTCGATTTGGCGCATATTTATTTCCTGGGAACCGGGGGACTGGGTGGAGAGTGGAGGAGATGAAAGGGAAGATGCAGAAGAGAAGGAGCTTTGACGGGCAAGCTCTCGGGGGAGACTGGGGAAGCTGGCAACCCCGCACAGGTGCAGGGGCCCAGGAAAGGAACTGAGGCTGGTGTTCGCTTTTCACGTCTTCGATTTTGATTGTCATCAGAGGAGAAAGAATCCAGAAAAAAGTTTATTTTTCCTCTCCCTTCTTGCTGGCTGGGACATAGCCAATGTTCCTGAAGAGATTAAAAAATAATAATAATGCCCTGTGCCTCCCCCCCTTTCTTTCTTCCTGGACCTTTTCCTTCCCCTACTTCCTCTCCTCTACCACCCCCACCTCTGCTTCCTCTTCTCGCCCTCCCCCTGCTGGCTAACTGGCTACTTCCCCCTTCCCTTCTCTCGGGGGTAGAGCTTGGTCCCTGCTGCCTTCTAGGGCGAGGGAGAGAGGGAGATTGGCTGCGGACGGTACAGATCAGCCAGGGAACCGAGTCTGTCTCTCTCTCCCTCTCTCTTTTCCCCCCTCTTCCCCCCTCCTTCTGTTGCACACCACACACACGCACACGCGCACACGTACACACACAACACACACGCAAACACTCAAAACTCGGACCGGCCGCACCGCGGCTGCTCCAATCTTCGCAAAAGGCGAGCGAGCGCCCTCCTGTCCGCGCTCCGCTCACCCGGCTCCGGCTCCGCGCCCGACGCAGCGCTAAGTCCCGGTGCCCCGCGCGCCCGCTTCGGCCGGGTGTTCCCGAGAATAAAGCGGGAAGGGAGGGTACAGACAGATCAGAAAACACGGCAGCCACACACGCCGCGACTTCAGCTCTGGCTGGGAGTCCGAGGGGAGACGGCGCCGGCAGCGCCCTGCGCGGGTGAGGTCCGCGCGGCCGCCGGGGAAGAGCCCACCTGCCGGCCCACTATCGGCCGGCGCCAAGAGGGGGGCCCATCGTGGTCCTGCTCGGGCAGCGTCCGGGCTCCGGGCGCCCTCGCCCCAGCTAGTTGGGAGTTTCCACCCTCGGCTCCGCCGCCGGAGAGACCTCGGAGGCACCCAGTCCGCGCCTCGGAGGGACCTCCCCCCTCCTCCCAGGACGCAGCAGCGGAGCGGACCTCGCGATGGCCGGGGCGCGCGGGCTGCTCCATCTGTGGCTGAGCTGCTTGTGTGTGAGCCTGGCGCAGGGACAGAGACTCAGGCAGCCCTTCCCGGAGCTCCGCATGGCTGTGCCGGCCGACCGCGCGGCAGGCGGCGGCCCCGAATCCCCGCTGCAGCCCCTCGACCAGCTGTCGGAGCACATGCTGCGGCTCTACGACAGGTACAGCGGCGGCCGGGCGGAGGAGGCGCGGACGCCCGGGAACTCGGAGCGGGGCTCGCCGTCTTTGCGCCCCCAGCTGCTGCGCGAGGGCAACACGGTTCGCAGCTTTCGAGCCGGAGCCGCAGGTGAGTGCCGGGGCGCGCCCTTTCCGCGGTCCCGTCCCAGGACTCTCCCGGGACACCCTCCACGGCTTCCTCGTCTGCCCCCCGCATTGCCTAGAGACGCTCCCTCGCCCTGCAGCTCACCCTCCCCGCAGACCCTCGGTGCCGTCACATCCCGCAGTCCACCCGTGACTAAGAATCAGCCCAATTCTAGAGTCCGAACGGAGAGGGAGAAGTGGGAGAGAAGGGCGCCGAGACCTGAACCGGGTCGGCTGGAAGAAGGAAGCACAGGAAACCGGGAAAGGGGCTGCCCCCAACCCTGTCCAGCCGGGTCCTCTTGCCCTGGGTATCTGGAGCTCCCCTGGGGCAACCTGTGCCGACGTTTCTTAAGTCGGTCAGCGGAAATTCCCTTGGACAGGACTATAGCCGTGTTTACCTAGAGGCAGATGTTATTTTATGCCAACCCCAGGGCACCAGAAAGAAAAATCACACTTGAACTAGTCGCCTTCCCCCTTAGCCCTTTAGACAGTCGCTTCTCCAGACCTTCCACCTTCTCTTAACTGGCGTCCTCTGTGTTTATATTTGACACTTTCTACTTGATAGTCCCTTGGTGGCAAACAACGCAGACTAAACCAGGTGCTCGGCTGTTTCGATTATTTAAAACCCATCTGGGCAAACGGGACTGTACCACCCACCCTGGGAGGAGTTGGGACGGAGGGGAGCAGCCGGTGGATGTAAACACCTCTTGGAATCTGCCGATGAAAATTTGCTCATCCCATTTTCAACACACAGATCACTGTGGACTGAAATTCATGGCTTAACAAGGTTTCTCCTGGCCCCTGTGGTGAAGCGAATAACTTATGCTAACAGCCTGCCTCCCCTGTGCTAACAGCTTGAGGGAAAGTTTCCTGGACGCTAACTCGGTTTATATGCTTTGAGGATGCACCCGGCTGTTTTGTTCACTGCATTCAGGATGAAGGGAAATGTAACTGCAAAGCCTGTCCTCAGTGAACTGCTGAAAAATAGCCAAGAATCTTCAAGTTAGGAGGCCATGCCTCATGCTCTCAATTCTGTTAGAACCGCTAGAATGACATCTCCCCAAGCTTTGAAATGTAGGACTCCTGGAAAAGAGGAACACCACAAAAGCATCCATCAAGGAAAGCCCTAGGCTGACAGTGGAAATACACTCTAGAGCACCTAGGCTTGATGACATTACAATAAATGTGAATTACGCTTTCTAATGCAGAAGTCTTTAGCTGGAGCCTGAGCTGAGTCAGATTTCGCTTTCTTCTGAAAACCTTGAGCATGATCTCTAAGGAGGTGGCCTCTGCTAAGGAAAGAGAAGCCTGCTCTTGGTCGCCCACAGTGTGTCAGCCACTTGAGGGCCATCCTGACAGCTGACCACGCCAGTGACCGGCCTGTTCAGTGCAACTCCAAGGGCAGAGCCCCATGAAAAAACAGTGTGGAAGAAACCAGAGAAGTTGGGTGGGCAAGGCAGGTGGCAATAGTGAAGATAATTAATCATACTTACCTCTGTATGCATTTTCTTGATAATATTCCTAGGGAGTCTCCAAGGCACCCAAGAGATGAATAGTATTTTTGGAATCACAAATTTTTAGTATGAATCACAAGGTTTAGAGGTGGCATGTGAGTTTGTTTCACTCACACCTATTCTATAGTGTTTTTTGTATGTTTGTTTTAGACTGAAGGAACCATGAGTGAGAGACGGATAAGGATTTGAATATCTCAGGCCCCGTTTACTCTTTGGCTTCAGCTCACTCTATGCATTATAATTTCAGAGTGTCCCTTATCGGCCTCTCTGTAGTCTTAGACCATCAAATGATAAACTCTGATACGGAGGCCAGAAGTTGCCTTGAAATGATGAGTTGCAGCTGAAAGCATATATACAAGGCTGTGCGCCCTGATAAGAAAAGCAATTCCTTTAGCATCCTAGAGACTGTCTTAATGACTTATTTATCAAATGTAGACACTGGTTTTTGTGGAAGCTCAAGTGTCCTGTTACTACATGGGAAACTCCTGGAGAGGCGGCTCGTGTCGGACTCCTTCCAAGAGTGTTTAGTTACTAACACACTAAAAAGACCTTATTAAAAGCAGTTCTGGCTTTAATAAGGCAGAACTCCAGGAAGGTGCTAAGGCTTTCACGTGTCTCTCTCCTTTATACGTATCAGCATTCCCCTAACACCCTTCATCCTGTGACGTGTCCTGGTGTAGGTGAAGATGCTGTCTGCTTTAATAAATTAGATATGTTTTCCAGTTCACAGTGCTGAGGTTTCACAAACATATGGGCTTCTCC
Organism: Madoqua kirkii; assembly: GCA_006408675.1. Lineage (NCBI taxonomy): Eukaryota > Metazoa > Chordata > Mammalia > Artiodactyla > Bovidae > Madoqua > Madoqua kirkii. The sequence continues at coordinate 22,779 of SJYC01103562.1, forward strand.
GGACCAATGACGTCACAGATTTTAATGGAAGGTCAGGTGTGTGCTGTTGTCTATGGAGCGGCTGCTGATTCGGCAGACTTTCCCGTGCTTATTCAGGCTGAGTTACAGCCTTAGAGCCCTCTTTGCTCCTTGGAACATACCTGATTAAAATTATTTATTGTTCTAAACCTAGAATATCTTTGGTTGAAATTTAGCTGCTGTGGTCTCCCTCTGATTACCTTCTACTTAAACCATTACTTGATGGTGGGTGGCATTCATCCTAAATACACTTTCTGCTAACCCCTTTCTCCTCCCTCAGTGCTATGCAGTTCGTGTGCCAAAACCGTAAGTTTGGAGCACTCATACATCTTTTTGTGGTGTGTAAGTGTTTATATAAAGATAGGTTTTATCTTTCCCTTTGTAAAAGGTAATTTACAAAATTATTGATGACAGAGAAGTTCGGCTTTAGAAAAACACACCATCTCGAGGGAAGACAAGAGGGACATGAAATCAGCTTTTATTTTCGTCTTAGTTTAAGTTGTCCTTGGCTTCTATGTAATGAAAGAAGAATATTTTGCATGAGGTTTTCTCCTGGCTTGATCCTTGAAGATACATACTTTGTGTTCATTAGTTTCTCATCATTTCCATAGTCACTTAATCTTATTTTTCTTAATCATAAATTTAACCTCTTTAGGGAAAGCGATTAATGCACAGCTGTTCTTATTAGGAAACTATCATTATTTTAATTTATGACATATAACTACAAAAGATTGCATTTCAGTGATTTATGTCACCTTTAAAGAAAAATGACACAGACTTTATAGACAGAAAGAAAAGAAAGTTGAGAAAAGTCAGACCCCAAAGTGAATATTTTCCTTCAGTGAGAAGGAAGAGAGTCTTTCCTACTGTAACCAAAAATCTTTAAAAATGAAAAATTATAATGGGACATGTTTCTGAAGTGCCAGGCTAAAATATAAGGCTTTAGAAAGGATGTAGTGAAGGGCTGAACATCATTCTAATAGGAGCCAGTTTTGTAAAATGCATGGGCTGGGGTGGATGGGAAGCATCATTTTTGGTGGGTTTGATGGCAAGGGGCTATTACAACATTATTAAAACAGAGTTACCTAGACATTTCTGGCACCTAGAAATTAAAGAATACTTAGATTATCTGATGTTTTTATTCAGAGGACAATAGTACATCTGGAGAGGGGGAACTGGATGTGCAGCTGCTTTGAATTACACTCTACTTTGAATACATGGATAACCATTAATGAAGTTTTTACTGTAACGATCAAGACAGCTTTACAATCTCTGACATTTAAAAATCCATAATGCCATGAATTCTAGATTATCCGTGCTAATGGAAAAGAAAAAGGCTATTACATTAAAAATAATTTAAATTTATCTCTTTAGTATGGTTAGACACACTCAGAGAGACCGGGAGAACATGAGGGTCAATGAAAAAAGTCCCCTAAGTAGATAATTCACTCAGGGAATATTTGTACATTAAAACTATGTACATAATTGAGAATATATTAAAAGGGTTACAGACATTTTATCTAAGCGGTGGAAGTTTATAAGCATTTGATTTACCCAGTTCAGGTTTTTCTAAAAATTAGCTAGAGACATGAATGTCAGAACTGACCTTAAATGTTTTGGAATTACACAATTTCATGTTTGAAAGAGGCTATAAAGAAAGTAAGCCCAACCCTTTATTTAAATAGAAGAAGAAATGGACATCATGATATATTTGCCAGACAAGTGTTCAAACATACTGAGCTCATCTCAAAATTTCTAGTCATCTTATCTGATTTTCTAGGAGAAGATTTTGTAAAAGAGGGTATTTAAAAGTTATTGAAAGATGTTACATAAAATTGCATTCCATGATCAAGTAAGTTTGGGAAAAGTTGTCAGTTTACTTTGGGACCTTTCAGGGCCTTTAAAATGCTCATGATCTCTCTTAAGAGTGGATCACTTTCTCCTCATGAGAGCACTTTAGAGAACTGCGGTTCTGAGACATCTATCTGGGGAACACTGGTTCAGATTCTTCCTAATTTCTCAAGAAAGAAGATATGCAAAATTCAAGTGAATATTATGACTGAACACTATCTAATTTCTCATTTGTTTACTCAGGACATTTACTTACACTGTTAGTTTTTGGACTTGAGTCCAGTTGGCATTGTACAGTTAGCCCTCCATATCCCTGGGTACCAGGGATCCAACTACAGATTAAAAATATTCACAGGGAAAAACTTCAGAAATTTCCCAAAAGCAGAACTTGATTTTGCTGAATAATAAATACTCTAGAGATGATTTAAAGTGTACAGGAGCATGTTGCAGATTATATGCAGATACAGTGCCATTTAATTTTAGGGACTTGAACATCTGTGGATTTTGGTATCTGCAGGGGTCCTGCAACCAGTTCTGTGATGGCCAACTGGACCATCTTCCTGATTTCATGTTTTAAATTTCTCTGAATGTAATTTTAGAGCCTCTGTAATTAAATTTTATTTTGCCTATTTTTATGAATTCTCCTTCATTATTTTCTTCTATAGGATTAGTATTTATTATTTTATATCAATCTGGTATTATTCTTTTAAAAGAAAGCCTTTTTTATTTGTTGAAAAATTCACTAGAGATCATACTCATCATTTTGTTAATGTTTTATCATCATCAATCCCTTGGTTATAGATACCTGTCAAAGCCCTTATATAATCCCATTGTTTGTTGTATTTATTAGATATAATAAAACTCATACCTATCAAGAAGCCTAATGAAAATTATTGAGCAATTTTGTATATGCTATTCAGGTTTTTTCTGCCCCAACATCAGAACTTTTCTCCTAAAATTTTTAATGTTTTCACATCCATTAAATTTGTATATCCTAGGCTTCCCAGATGGCGTTGCTGCTGCTGCTAAATCACTTCAGTCGTGTCCAACTCTGTGCAACCCCATAGACGGCAGCCCACCAGGCCTCCCTGTCCCTGGGATTCTCCAGGCAAGAACACTGGAGTGGGTTGCCATTTCCTTCTCCAGTGCATGAAAGTGAAAAGTGAAAGGGAAGTCACTCAGTTGTGTCCAACTCTTTGCAACCCCATGGACTGCAGCCCACAAGACTCCTCAGTCCATGGGATTTTCCAGGCAAGAATACTGGAGTGGGTTGCCATTTCTTCTCCAGGGAATCTTCCCAACCCAGGAATCGAGCCAGCTCTCCTGCATTGTAGGCAGATGCTTTACTGTCTGAGCTACCAGGGAAGCCACCTGCCAAACAGGAGACATGAGAGCCACAGGTTCAATCCTTGGGTCTGGAAGATGCCCTGAAGAAAGGCATGGCAACCCCCTCCAGTATTCTTACCTGGAGACTCCCACGGGCACAGGAGCCTGGCAGGCTATAACCCATGGGGTCACACAAAATCTCAGACACGACTAAAGTGATTTAGCACAGCACAACACAGTAATCAGTATCTTGATAACTTTATTTCAGTGGGATGATGGAAAGAAGTTTGGCTGCATAAATAATTTCTACTTGAACTTTCCTATGCCAAGTTTCAATTCAGAGTGAATTTTTATGATTATGTTCTTAACCCATGAAAATAGATTTTTTTAATGGACACAGTGACATAGTATTAATCAAGTGACACAAGTTTACCAAGGTAATATCCACTTTGGACCATAGTAAACCATGGCATTGTGACCGAAGAGCCCTCACCTATGGAATATTCTTAGAAATCCATAAAGCCACTAGTCTAGTAATATGTTGGTAGTGGTTGTGTCCTAGAATACTGGTGCCTAAAGCACTCTTGGTAACATATATCTTCAGAGATGATATTATTAAAGGCGTAGAAGTCTCTTTATTTGTCTAAAACGCCCACATGTAAGTCATAAAGCCAATTTACCATGTGTTTTATTGAATCCTTCAGTGATCTTCCTTCCTTTACGATCTATTATTTCTTGGCAGTAGAACCACAGTAATGCAATGCCTTGGTTTTGCTTGGGCATTATGAATAAAGTGTTTGGATAAACTGATCCTGCTATATTTCCCTCAGTATGTTCTTACTTTCCTGAAGGAGTAAATATTAAATATGACTTTAAATATTATAGTGAGTAAATGCTTAATGTTCCCTTTATAAAATACTTGTATCCAATAGCTTTAGTAATGACAGATTCTCTGCCCAGTCCTCTGATTTAAAGTTAAAACTACTGAGGCCCAACATGATCTTATTTGCTTTTTCGGCCAAGGAAATTTTAATTTAATTGCATGGAATTAATCTAAAGACTGGATAGAGTATGATTGCTGCACTTAGGTATGGGTTAAGATAAATGATTTTCAAGAAGAGAAGAGGTTCCTAGAGAATCTAGGATTAAGAGCATTAGGAGACCTAAATGGTAATCTTGGCTGCATTGCTAATTAATAAGGTCATCTAATATTTCCAGGCCTAATTTCATCATCTATCAAATGGGTTAAGTCATACCTACGGTGCTAGTCTCACAGAAAGATGGTGAAATTGAATGCGAAAATGCATTTGGAAGTCCCATGTGAATGAAATAGTCTTAATACTTTGAGATACAGTCTTTCTCTCGCTCCCCACAGAACCTTAAACGTATCTAACACAGTAATACTGTGCAGTTGTTTGTGGCTCAAAGGATACATCTGAATAGCAATGTAAGCATGAAGAGGTCGTAGTCCTCTTGTAGTACAATCTATGCCAAATTTCCATTCAAGAAATTACTGTTTCTGTCCTGCCCTTGGTGGCTGCATGGAGCAGAGTTGCACCTCTTTATAGTGATTTCTTGAAGTTAGGTTTTCTCCAAGTGTGGTCCCTGAGTTAGCAGCATCAACATCACCCAGGGAACTTGTTAGAAATCCTCCAGCCCACCCAAACCATCTGAATCACACTCTGAGGGTGGGCACAGAACCTCGGTTTTCACAAGCCAGTAGGGTGATTCTGACGCCTGAGACACTGCTCTAAACTCAACATCCCTGGAATTTTGACTGTCTTATAACCAGTGTCTGAAATTCAGGATTGATTAACCTCTGAGTTCTGGTCTCCTCTGGCCATTTTAGTGGGTCTTTCCCTGGACAAATGGTTTGTTAATTTATATAAGAGTAAGTTTCTTTCACTTTGGATGGTATATTAATGTTTTTATGACAGCTTTACCCTGGGGAGGCATTCAAAAGTAAGTTAATAAAGACGTCTAACCCTTCTTTCCCAGCTGCAGAGTTTGGGGCCCAATAGGTTTGCCAGAAAATGGGTGATGCGGCAGAGATCAAGTTTCTGGAGGGCAAATAGCATATTTCATTTCAAGCTTATATTTTGAGGCTCTGGCATAGGTGGCCACACAGTAGGCACTCAGGAAATAATTCATTTGAGCTGAATTAGGTGTTCAGGGGACTAGGTAACAGAAGATAGCAGAAAAGCTATCAGCCAGGCAACAGATGCTTTAAAAATAATTGAAAGAAATTTCAGTTTAAGAGTTTCCCCTAAGACATTTTACCATGAAGATGTGGGACAAAGCCATTCTACTTTATACACTGTTGTAGTAATGTTTTTCTCCTGATGAAATGAAACTCCATAGGATACTATCACCCTAAAGGCCTTTTGCTTTGGGAGCTTAAAATTTTTTTCACTTTGTTGTGAAGTAGTAAACACTCAAGAATCTGCTAAGTTTGAACAGTGGCTCATTCACTGTTAAATATTTTAAAATATTTTTCAGGATATCAATGCTCCAGACCACGAAAAGTGCTAGGAGTTCAAAGATTTATCTGGACATGGGTCTACCCTCTGAGAGCTCACAGTCTAGGAATGCCCTGGGGTGGAGGCTGAGAGTAGATAAACTTGATTAGTGAACATTTTGCTGTTCTAGAAAAACATACATTATATCATCTTTGGCCGTGTTTTACTTTGGACATAGAGGATGGTTGTTTTGAGATCCCATAAAACTCAATCATTTGACTGGAACTCTGCAAGGAAAACAACATTCTGACTGTGTTCTATTTAGAATCTCTCCATCTCTTGATGCCGAGAAACTGAAGGTGGCATAGAGGAATTGTAGCCTTGGCGCCATAATCAGCAGAGAGTATTCAGCCCGTGACTCTGAGCATATACGGCCCTGTCCTAGGCACCCCGGCATTTCTAGCAGCTGTGCTTTGTTTGGAGAAAGGGATGGAAAAAAATGAGTTGTTCTTAGTTACATATTTTCTGTATGACTAAAATGTTTTCGCTGCTTCCTGGGGATTTAACTAATCATCAAGATTTCATTTAGTCTATTTGTTTTAAAATCAGACTTTACATAGAAAGCTTTCCATTGTACATTCTATTTCCCTTTGAAAACGTTCTGTGTGGGCCAGCATGAAGGTGACCTCCCACTTCCCACTCCCCAGGCACCGCCTTGACTCCTCCCTGAGAGGAACTGGATGGTCACAATAGTACGGCTGGTCCCAGGTCTGTTTCTTTGCAGAGTCCTGGGTTTCTTGAGGAGCAGGTGCTTTCTTTTCAGATGAAAACAAATAGATGTTCTGCCTTTATCTGATAACCAGACCCCCCCCCCCAATTTTTTTTATAGAGGTAATAGAAGACCTGGGTTCCTCTCCAAAATCAATGCTCACTGGCTGGCTGACCTTTATGGCCCTTCATTTTCATATTTCTACAATGAATGTGTATGCGTGCATGTTAAGTTTCTTCAGTTGTGTCCAACCCGCCAGGCTCCTCTGTGCATGGGATTTTCCAGGCAAGAATACTGAAGTGGGTTGCTACGTCCTTCTCCAGGAGATCTCTCGATCCAGGGATTGAACCCGAGTCTCCTGCATCTCCTACACTGCAGGCAGATTCTTTACTGCTGAGCCTCGGGGGAAGCCCTCTACAATGAATAGGTTGGACTAACTCTGTTTATTCATGGAAGAAGTATTTACTGAGCACTACTTAAGAGTTGGACAGAGGAGCCTGATGCGCTGCAGTCCATGATGTTGCAAAGAGTCAGGCAGGACGAGTGACTAACACTATGCTTTAAGGAACTTAGGGTCTTAGAAAGAAATAACAATATGATGAAAATAGTGATAGGGACAGGGTCTAAATGAAAGAAGTGGGTTGTAGAAAGCTTGCCTCTGCTTTGCCTTAAAATGGAATCTGGATCATTAAGGAGAACTAGGCTGGATGAAGGCATTTCAGGGAGAAGTGGCAAAGTCCTAACAGGTGTACAAAAAAAAAAGTATGGCTGGTTCTAAGACTCACCTGACTTCTAAGCCCCTTTCCAATTCACAGGTATGATGCCTCTAGAAAATTCAGAATATTATAATGCCAGTGGCACATCCTAAGCAGATCATGGGAAAAGTATGTTCAGCAAGGAAAAGCCAAGCTTATGCTGCTGCTGCTGCTGCTGCTGTGCTAAGTCGCTTCAGTCGTGTCCGACTCTGTGCGACCCCATAGACGGCAGCCCACTAGGCTCCTCTGTCTCTGGGATTCTCTAGGCAAGAACACTGGAGTGGGTTGCCATTTCCTTCTCCAATGCATGAAAGTGAAAAGCGAAAGTGAAGTCGCTCAGTCATACCCAACTCTTAGCGACCCCGTGGACTGCAGCCTACCAGGCTCCTCCTCCATGGGATTTTCCAGGCAAGAGTACTGGAGTGGGGTGCCATTGCTTTCTCCGCAAGCTTATGCAAGTGCTTAGCAAACAGTAAGGAAACAGCACCACCTATTGGTAGTTATATTTTGACATCTAAAAACAGTACCTTGGAAAGAGCTGAAATTAAAGCCTGTTGTAGTTCCTTGCAGGGGATCTGAGAGGTTATCTAGTTCACCTTTCACACCTTCCCTACTATAAAGAGATCCTTCAGTAAGTCTTGAATTATGGTTGTCTCTCTTCTGTCTGCCTGGCCCCATACAAGCGTCTCACCATCAGGCTACACACTTAGACAGTCATTATTTACCTTGACCTGGATTCTGCCTCCATTTAGCTATCACTTTAGACCTAATTCTCACCTTTGACACGGACAAGAAAAATACTGATCTCTCTACGGCCCCTCAAGTATTTGTAAACAACTCTTAAGTCATTGGTTAACGTAGTTTTTTTTTCTTCTTTCCTCCAGAGCAAGTGTTCTATAACTCAAATGTGTAAGACATAACTTTAAGACCAACATCTAGGTTACTTTCCTAGCTGCTTTCTTTTATTTTAATAAACTAGTTAAAGTTAGAGCACCCAGAATAAGCATGCAATTGTAGATATGATTGAATTGTGTGGTACACAGTTAATGCTCTCTAGTACCTGAAGACTACAAAGTGCATCCTGAAAATACATAAACCATTGTTCTGTAACATGATAACACTTGCCATTGGTTTTAATAATTATTATTATATTTTGCTCTTATTAATCTGAAAGTATGCCTCCATTTTCGGATTCATTGATTCCAAACAGGTGAATATCAGAATATTTCAGAAGAATGGTAAAAGTGAACAGGAAAGCACTTGCCATTCACTGATATGCCAACATAGATATCTTTTTCACAGACAAATCTGTGCTTTGCACGGAGAAGAGAAAGACCGCTATTGAAAAGCTCCTGCTCTTAAGTATAAGAAAAGATACTTTTTTGAACAGTTAAATTAATATAAAATAAAAAAAGGCATGAGAGTAATGGAACAGATATTGTTAGCATGTATTTCAACCTCAGGAAAGTATTTGTTGACTTGTTTTGTGGAAGAGACCATTGACTTGTATGGAAATGAAATGCTTTAAATTCAGGGAAGACAAAAATAAAGTATGGGTTAAAGAAATAAAGGAATAGTTTGTGAAATGGTGGAGACTTATTGTTTTAAACAGTTGGGGAGGAGGGAAATCTAGGACAGGCTGAGGTAATGTGTTCCTTCACCTGGGTGGGAATGGCAAAGGCTTTGAGTACCAGGGGTCATATAATGCTGTTAGTTAGGAGCTAAATGTCAATTGGCCATTCCTTTTCTTTTTTAACAAAACTTAGTATTAAAATTTTTTTTCAATTATTTAAAATTTTTTTTTCTGGCTGTTCTGAGTCTTCATTATGGCACACATATTTTCTGTAATTGCACAGGAGGTCTCTAGCAGTGTGAAGGTTTAGTTGCCCTGCAGCGTGTGGTAGTGCCCCTACCAGGGATCGAACGCAAGTCTCCTGCATTGAAAGGCAGAGTCAGCACAACTGACAACTACAGTGTGCTCCTCTTATCACCTCCCCAACAATCCCTTTTACCCTCATTCTTTTTTTTCTTTTTCACTGAAGTATAGTTGATTGGACTTCCTGGTGCCTTAGCTGGAGAAGGCAAAAGCAACCCACTTCAGTACTCTTGCCTGGAAAGTCCCATGGATGGAGGAGGAGGCTGCAGTCCATGGGGTTGCGAAGAGTTGGACGGGACTGAGCGACTTCACTTTCACTTTTCACTTTCATGCATTGGAGAAGGAAATGGCCACCCACTCCAGTGTTCTTGCCTGGAAATTCCCATAGACAGAGGAGCCTGCCAGGCTGCAGTCCATGGAGTCACAAAGAATGGGACAAGACTGAGCGACTAAGCACAGAAATATGTCCTTATTAAAGGAAGGTGTGTTGCTTTCCAAGAAAATAATCTCTTGCCCAACTTACATTTTGGTTTGCATGTTCATGTTTAGCAAATTCCTAACTCTTCCCTGCATTTGGGGAAAAAAATGCCTTTTTTCTTTCCTTTTGGACCACATGACCACAAAAATGGTGGTCATTCCACTGTCCAGGAGAAAGTTACTTTGAACCACAAATGTGAGCCACGTATACAATTTAAAAATTTTAGTAGCCTCCTTAAAAATATGAAAAGCAAAGGGTGAGATTAATTTCAATAATATATTTTAAATGTTCTGCACCCACACCAGCAAGCAATACTCAAACACCAGTAGGGTGTCTGAGAATTCAACCGAATTCTGACACTATCTACCCAAAGAGAGCATCCGTATTCTGCAGATAAAGGGAACAGTCCTACAAGACTGTCCTCCACTTCAGACGCCAGTCCCAAACCCAGATTGTTTCCTGTGCTTATGACCTACCTGTGCTTATGGCTACAGACTGGAGTTTCCCACAACCTCTTCATTGGGTTTGATTAATTTGCTGGAGTGGTTCACATAACTCGGGAAATGCAGTTACTCACTACATTCCTACTTTAGGATACAACTCAGGAACAGCCAGGTAAAAGATGCACAGGGCAAGGTAAGGGATGGCTTGGGGATTCCTTGCTGGCACCAGGAGCGTCACTCTCCCTAGTCTCCACATATTCACCAACCCCCAAGCTCTCCAAACCTTGTGTTTTAGGGTGTTTTTTTTTTTTTTTAATTTGTATGGAGGCCTCATTATGTAGTCAGGGCTGATTAAATCAGTGGCCATTGGTGACTAATTTAATTTCCAGCTCCTCTCCCCACCCAGACATCTGGGCTTAATAGTGAGACTGAAAGTGCCACCCCTAATCACAGGGTTAAGTTCCCAGGCAACCAGCTCCCTTTCTTTGTGGGTGCTCAGTTGCTCAGTTGTATCCGACTCTTTGAGACCCCATGGACTGCAGCCCACCAGGCCTCTGTTCATGGGATTTCATACAAAGTGGGTTGCCATTTCCTTCTCCAGGGGATCTTACCAATCCAGGAATCCCTGTTACCTGCATTAGCAGGCAGATTCTTTACCGCTGAGTTACCTGGGAAGCCAAGATTATTTGGCCTCCAGAACCACCCCATTAGCATAGAAAGGACACTTTATGGCTCTCATCACTTAGATAATTCCAAAGGTTTTAGGAATTCTGGCCCTGAAAGAGAGATAAAGACCAAATATATATTTCTGGTATAAATCACAATAATCACAATATTTAGCCCAGTGTTTTCAAATGGTATGATTTTAATACATAATCAATATAAAATATTCATTTGATATTTTAGGCTTCAAAACTGTGTTTTATACTTACAGCACATCTGAATTCAAACTTAAGTGCCTACTTGGACATTGCTGTTCTAGTTAGCTAACATTCATTGAATTTTGTCCTATGTGCTCTGTACATTACCTGCACTCTTTCAATTAATTCTCAGAGCAACTCTGCTGATACTATTGGGTTCATTTTATGGGTAAGTAAACTAAGACTTGAAGAGTTTAGATAATTTGCCTGAGAACAGCTATTGGACATGGTGGTACTGGTGGTGGATTAATCACTAAGTTGTGTCTCACTCTTATGACCCCATGAACTGTTACCCACCAGGCTCTTCTGTCCATGGGATTTTTCAAGCAAAAATACTGGAGTGGGTTGCCGTTTCCTTTTCCAAGAGATTGTCCAGATCCAGGGATCAAACCCTTGTCTCCTTCCTTGGCAGGCGGATTCTTTACCTACCGAGCCACTTGGTAGAGCTGAGCCTGGGCCATAGGGCTTTGACTTCAAAGGAAGGCAATCAATTAAAATTAAAGCCATCAGAAGAGGTATATGGTAGATTATGAGGCACTTATGAGATTTTATCAAAGGTTAGACCCAAGGTGGAGACTGGTTAACAGCAGGACGCAAAGTGTTTGTAAGAAGGAAATAGTCTGAAGCCAAATGTAGGGGAAAGAAGCAGGACTGGTTTCCCCAGTAAGACACCACCACCCACATCCCTCGGAGTTCATTTCCGCACTCCAGTGTGTTCCTTTGGCAACCATCCAATTGCCACATACTTTTCCCTCCATTTTAACTTCCATTTGGGTAAAAGTATATGCTCTGATAACTGGTATGAATCAGAGCTAGAATCTGAACACGGCTGATGCTGTGGCTTTCTAGTAAAAGTCTATAAAATATTATCCGGGTGTCACTGAAGAAGGAAATGGCAACCCACTCCAGTATTCTTGCCTGGAAAATCCCATGGATGGAGGAGTCTCGTAGGCTGCGGTTCCTGGGGTCCCAAAGAGTCGGACACAACTGAACAACTTCACTCTCAACTTTTCCACAGACTATACAAACCTTCACAAATGGCATTTTCTCCCTTTTCCTTCACACAGTGTTAGAAAGGAATGAAATGTGTGGCCCGATGAACTTCCCCTGTACCTGGGGACTCAGTGAACTCATTTTAAGTTTCCAATCTTGCTAAAATGTTTCGTTTTTACTGAAATATGTTTCTGATCAATAACATAATTTCAAAATTGCGTGTTTGTTTCCAGAGCAAATCTATATATGAAACAAGTGTGTGGAAGAGGGTTCAAGCTCTGGTGCCCCATCCCAGGACTGGGGATTCTTGAGTGTAACTTCAGCCTTACTATTAGCTCATGAGATGATCTCAAGAGCAGGAACCAGCTTCTGCTCCTGCTATCTCCTTCAGTCACCTATTCTGTTACTCCTCATTTCTGCATTTGAAAAATTAGAAATACAATTGCCTAGTTTCAATAATTTCATCAAGTTCTAGAGAAGCAATTCCCATCTTAAATTCATGTAATACCATAAAGCTTTATTTTTTTATTGTATTAAAATTTATTTATGTATTTGGCTGCATCAGGTCTTAGTTGAGCCAAAGGATCTGTTCTTGCGGCACTAGGGCTCAGAGCACAGGCTGCTCAGTAGTTAACAGGATGCAGGCTTACTTGATCCATGGCATGTGGGATCTTAGTTCCCTGACAAGGGATTGAACCCACCTCCCCTGCATTTCAAGGTGCATCCTTAACCACTGGACCACCAGGGAAGCCCCTAATCCTATAAACTATAGACAAGCTCCACAAACAGCATTATCTTCATGACACTTTCAAACGCGTGACTCAGTTTTTTTCAGATACATTATCTGAAGATAGATCTATATGGTCTTGCTTACACAGTTTCATCCTGCACTCTTAATTTTGTAAGGCAGATAGAAAGTATAACCCCCAATTTATGGTTAATATCAGCACTTATAATAATAATAATTTATACTTAAGAAACACTTACTGGACCCTTTGTGATTTGATTTACACACATCTCACTTAATTCTGATTGAGTGTGTGCTAAGTTGATTCCGTCGAATTTTGCAATCCTACAGATTATAGCCCACCAGACTTCTCTGTCCAAGGAATTCTCCAGGCAAGATATTGGAGTGGGTTGCCATGCCCTCTTCCAGGGTATCTTCCCAACCCAAGGATTGAACCTATGTCTCTTATGTCTCCTGCTTTGACAAGCAAGTTCTTTACCACTCATGCCACCTGGGAAGCCCTTAATTCTGATGACTGGACTATTATTCCATTTAATGAATGAGAACACTAACTTTTCCAGTTACATACTTAATAAGTGGCTGAGCCAGAACTTGAATCAGTGTGAATTTACTTCCACTGATGCTTGTAACCAGGAGGCTAGACGCTGCTTCAGATAAGACACTATTATGACACTGTACCAAATTTATAGGAATAGTGTTTGGTAGTCTCATTATAAAAGGTCAGAGCTCTCATACCACTAAGTTTATGATTTGCATTTCAATAAAGGAAAGAGAATATTAGTAAATATGGCTGATCCTTGCTTTCATCTTTATCCAGTTTGTAAAATCACTCCTGTTATCTTTTGTTTGGCTGAAGAGGAAATTACGTAATTTAAACATAGCTATTTTTAAGTAAACAGCTCAGGAACATTTGGTAGTTTCACAATGTTAGGCAATCACCAAGTTTTTATCTAGTTCTAAAATATTTCTATTATCCCAAAGAAAGACCCCCTACCCATCAAGCACTTTCTCCACATTACTCCCTCCCCTCAGCCCCTGGCAAACACCAGTCTGCATTCTGTCTCAGTGAATTTACCTTTTGGGGATATTTCACATAAATGGAATCATACAACATGAGGCCTTTATGTCTGATTTCTTTCATTTAGCACAAGGTTAATATTTTCAAGGTTCATCAACACTGTATGATGTATCAACCCCTTATTCCTCTTCATGGCTGAACAATATTCCATTATATGACTATATCACAATTCAGTTCAGTTCAGTTTTTCAGTCATGTCTGACTCTTTGCAACCCCATGGACTGCAACATACCAGACCTGCCTGTCCGTCACCAACTCCCAGAGTTTACTCAAATTCATGTTCATTGAGTCAGTGATGCCATCCAACCATCTCATCCTCTGTCATTCCCTTCTTCTCCTGCCTTCAATCTTTCCCAGCATCAGAGTCTTTTCAAATGAGTCAGCTCTTCACATCAGGTGGCCAATGTATTGGAGTTTCAGCTTCAACATCAGTCCTTCCAATGAATATTCAGGACTGATTTCCTTTAGGATGGACTGGTTGGACTCCTTGCAGATAATATCACATTTATTTATCCATTAATCCATTGATGGACATTGATTTTTTTCTGCCTTTTGGCTATTGTGGAGAGTAGTGCTGTTGTAAACATGTGTGTACATGTACTTATTTGAATACCTTTTTCAATTCTTTGGGGTTTATACCTAGAATATTGTGGGGTCATGTACCATTTCTATGTTGTACTTTCTGAGGAATTATCGGACTGTTTCCCACAACAGCTGAACCATTTTACATTCCAACCAGCAATGTAAAAGTGTTCCAATTTCTCCACATCCTAACACTTACTATTTTGTTGTTTATTATTATAAATGTCAAATGTGTGTCAAATGCTACCTCATGGAGGTTTTGATTTACGTTTTTCTAATGACTAATGATATTGAGCATCTTTTCCTGTGCTTGTTGACTGTTTGTATGTCTTCTTTGGAGAAATGTCTGTTTGAATCCTTTGGTTATTATTTTTATTGGTTTGTTTGTCTATTTGTTGTTGAGTTATAAGAGTTATTTTTATATTCTGGACCCTGTGCTATGCTGTGCTTAGTCACTCAGTCACGTCCAACTCTGTGGCCCCATGGACTGTAGCCTCCCAGGCTTCTCTGTCCATAAGGATTCTCCAGGCAAGAGTGAAGGAGTGAGTTGCATGCCCTCCTCCAGGGAATCTTCCCAGCCCAGGGATTGAACCCAGGTCTCCTGCATTACAGGCAGATTCTTTACCAGCTGGCCTATCAGGAAAGCCCATCCTGGATAGTAGGTTTTATTATATATTATATATGATTTGAAAATATTTTCTCCATTCTGCAGGTTGTACAAACTTTCTTGATAACAGCATTTGATGCACATAATTTGAGATTTTGATGACTTTTATCCAGTTTATCTATTTTATCAATTTATCTATTTTTTCTCTTTCTTTTTTTATTTGCATTTTGAGTGTCATATGTAAGAACCAACTGTCAAATCCAAAGCCATGGAGATTTTACTCCTATGTTTTCTTCTAAAAATTTTATGATTTTAGTGCTTATATTTAGGTCATTTATTCATTTCGAGTTAATCTTTGTATATGATGTGAAGTAGAGAGCCCTGTTTACTCCTGTTTATTTCCTTTTTTTTTTCCTTCCTAGGAATGCTTGAAAACAAGGAACTGCATATTTTTAACCTGACTTCTCTAACTAAGTCAGAAAACATTTTATCTGCCACACTGTATTTCTATATCAGAGAGCTGATAAATATAAGCCTGAGTTGTCCTGTGTCCCAGGAATGCTCACATCATCCCCAGAGGAAACACATTCAGATTGACCTCTCTGCGTGGATCCTCAAATCCAGTGGAAACCAAAGTCAACTCCTGGGTCATCTTTCGGTAGATGGAGGGAAACCTCATCGAGACTTTGTGTCCTGGCTGTCAAAAGACATCACCCAACTTTTGAGGAAAGCCAAGGAAAATGAGGAGTTTCTCATAGGATTTAACATTACTACCAAAGGCCACCAGCTGCCAAAGAAGATGACCCCCAGTCCTGAGCCTTATATCTTGGTGTATGCCAATGATGCCGCCATTTCTGAGCCGGAGAGTGTGGTGTCAAGCTTACAAGGACGCCGGAATTTCCCCACTGGAGCTGTGCCCAAACTGGACAGCCACAGTAGGGCTGCCCATTCTATGGAACGGAGGAGGAGGAAGCGCTCTACGGGGTCCTTCTGCCTCTGCAGAACAATGAGCTTCCTGGGGCAGAATATCAGTACAAGGAGGATAGAGTATGGGAGGAGAGGAAGCCTTACAAGACTCTTCAGACTCAGCCCCCTGACAAGAGTAAGAACAAAAAGAAACAGAGGAAGGGACCTCAACAGAAGAGCCAGACACTCCAGTTTGATGAACAGACCCTGAAGAAGGCAAGAAGAAAGCAATGGATTGAACCCCGGAATTGTGCCAGACGGTACCTTAGAGTGGACTTCGCAGATATTGGCTGGAGCGAATGGATTATCTCCCCCAAGTCCTTCGATGCCTATTACTGCTCTGGAGCATGCCAGTTCCCCATGCCAAAGGTAGCCATTGTTTTTTTGTCCTGTCCTTCCCATTTCCATAGTCTGGAAGGACCCAAATTGAATGTGTGTTTTCATTTACAAAACCCATCTGGACCTTTATTTATTGCATTCTAAAGTGTAATAGGTAACATGGTTATGTTTGGTTTTTCTTTACTGGTTGTTAAAGAAATATGAAGTCAATATTGGTATGAAGAAGGATATGAGAAAACAATGTATGCGTAAAACATGTTTTTTGCACTGATTCCAAACACAGTGCGTATTCAGCTACATGATCACATGTGAATTTATGCCTGTCCACAACAAGGAAGCCTCCAGTGGTAGGAGGCTGACCTTTGAGGGGGTATTTAGGGAATGAGTGGATGTCATGAGAGCAAAAGGAAGGACTCATTGGATTGATGCCCTGATACAGAACATTTTTGATAGTCTCTTGTGAGAAAAATTGTCATCACGAGGGTTAGGATCACGGCTGGGCTAGGAAAACTTGCCTCATGAAATCCACCAGATGCCTATTTCATTTGCTTCTCTGATAAATATCAAAATTGCAGTCAGAATAGGCCACAATGACTCTGTTGACTTCTAAGACTCATTTTAACTGTTTAGAGCTCATCCATGTCTCTTCTAAAATCAGTAGGGACTGAATCTTTAGCTTATCAGTACTCAGTATCCTGACAATATATTCTCAGAAGCCTCCCCAACCCCACCTCTGTCTCACACAGCAAGTCCAAGTGACTGTACTCTGAATTTAGAAGTAATAAAACCTATAGGTGCCCCCCTGGCCTTCAGTTAAGCTTACTGCTGCACTTCCATTCTTAGCCCATAACAATTTGAATCTGTTGTACAGTGAAAAGTGATCCTGGTAATAGAATTCAGAGGATAAATAGGAGTGGCTTGCTTTGTTTTAGTTTTTTGCAAAACTTGACATGGATCAACTTATGCTATTGTATGTTAATGGAGAAAAACCCTTTGTCTCGAAAAGTGACCAACTTGTGCTTATAGGTCTTTAAAGGAGCATGTTCGTGTTACAGGCCTGTGATCACTGGAATGCTAAAGTAACACACACATAAAGCAGAAGGTCGACTAAGCCAGGCCAGATCAGCCTCAGGGCCAAGAACTTGACTGAAATTCCATTTTCCTGTTAGGATGTCTCAGAAGAACAAGCTTGCTACATTTTCTAGACCTTGTAGATTCCAGGTTTTGTCAATCCAAATACAAAGTCGGGATTGTTGACATTTATAATGATATAAACAGCCTTGTCTTGTCTAAAGATTATAAAGGACATTTTATTGATCAATAGAAACTTGATCAAACTAGGATAGCATTTAAAACACACCAACAAAGATGCCAAGTCTAACAGGCAGTAATGAATCTTTATTCTACAGTGTGGCTTGCTTTGTGGCACTGAGAGGCCGAAATGGATTCAAAATATCTCTAAACCTGGGATGACTGATTTTAAGTGGGTCTTTGAGTTTTCCAAATAATTCCTCTCTCTCTCCTAAACTGTGATTTGTTTTTTCTAGGCTGCCTGAGGAAGTTTTCCTCTTTCCTCTTGACTCCAGATTTTAGGACCCAGAAAGCTAGGATCACGTGGACATATTCAGTCAGTTAGCTGACCTGGGTTGGTCTCCATAATTGCCCCAATTTGCCTCTCCCATCTGTAATGACTCTGCTTGTTTTTCCTGTTCAAAACCTTGCGTTGTTTCCATAGATCTTCATCATAGTCCTCAGTGATCTAAAGAATAACAATTAAAAAATGCATGAGGGATAAGTTAAGAATAGAAGAGATAAATTTAAGAAAAGAAGTATGTTAGTGTAACAGGATGATTAAAGGGTTCATGCTTGATCATAGCTGGATTTCTTAACCTTAAGGTACCTGCAAATTGCCTGGAGATCTTCTTAATCTGTAGGTTCTGATTCAGTGGTTTCAGGGGCAAAGCCCAAGATTCGGTGTATCTAACAAGCCTCTAGATGTTACTGATGCTGTTGGTCTGCAAACCATCCTTTGAGTCGAATCCTTTTGGCTTAAAACTTGGCTCCACTTCTTACCTGCTGTGGTTTTGAGGTGGGGAAGTTCCTCTAACTTTCTATATGTTAGTGTTCTCATCTTTAAAACAGGTATTAGGGTAAATAAAAATATCACAGTATCTGCATTATAAAAACAATGGGGAAATGAGATCATCAAGCACCTTATGCTGAGTAGGCACTCAGTGAATTTTTGCCATTATTAATGACCGTGGCTGAGACTGAGGAGAATAGAAAATCCAATGTAGGGAACTGGGAAAAACAAACAAACAAACAAACACAGGAGTAGGGATCAAAAGAATAAAAACTGTGGGACTTCCCTGGTGATCCAGTGGTTCAGTTCCTCCTTGGGGAACTGAGATCCCACATGCTGTGCAGCATGATCAAATAAATAACATGAAATAAAATACTAAAAAAGAATAATAGGTATAAGACAAGGATAAGTTTTGTTAATGTTTCTTATCCCTTTTTAAATGTCACAAGGCTTTAAATAGGATTCTCCCTTCAGCCCAATAGTTCATAAGCTCTTTGGTGGGTAGAATCAAGACAGCATCCATTATAGCAACTGAAGACATGCTGTGCTTAATTGCTCTGTCATGTCTGACTCTTTATGTGACCCCATGGACTGTAGCCCACCAGGCTGCTCTGTCCATGGGATTCTCCAGGCAAGAATACTGGTTGCCGTGCCCTCCTCCAGGGGATCTTCCCAACCCAGGGATCGAACCCAGGTCTCCCACATTGCGGGCAGATTCTTTACCATCTGAGCCACCAAGGAAGCCCATGATAGTATTTGTCAAACCTTGGAATGGCATCCAAACTACAAGGAGATGTCACATAATAGGGATAAGGGTGGAGGCTTCTCTCCAAGTTGGAGATTTCCTTTTGCCAAGTTTCGAGTGGAAGTCTGGCTGTGACATGGACATATCAGTCTTTCATCACCTTGTGTTGACCTGCCTAACTTTTGAAGCTTTCTACCGATTCCCTGTAAGTCTTCCAGGCTTTGTGTCCTTCAAGTGGTACAGTCACCAAAATGATGGGAAGCTTGAAGCAGTATGAAGCTGTGACATCAGGGGTAATTAATCACTGTTGCTGTTATCAGCCCAGTGTCCAGCATGGTAACCAGAGTCAACTATTTAAACAAAAATATAGTTTTTGAACCACAGAGGAAAATAAGGCCTCTGACCAGATCAATACAAATGCATGTGGAATAAGTGAGGCACCAAAGACCTTTCAGACTGTACATATACATCCCGCCCCAGAGAAAAGTTCTCCCAGGCCAGACTCCTCGGCTGGCCCTCCTTCCTTCTGGCCTCCCCAGTGAGAGCCTGCTCTCTAGAGCCGGGCTCTTCATCTGCAAAAGCTGACAACCTGTCTGTAATTCAGAACAGCTGTGCTCTGCCTTTCCCAAATTCCAGGCTTTGCCCTTTCCCTGATTCCAATTAGATAGTTTCTGGGCTATCACACCCATGTGGGTTGGACTGGGAGAGCATGGAGCAAAGCTCCATGGCCTGAGTCAGGAATGAAGGCTCAGAGCTGATGACATTCTCTCCCCTGCTAATGCACTTGTAATCGAATTCAACTCGAGGACATCACCCGCAGCTTGGCAGGTGAGGGCCTGAGCACGGCAGATTTCATTCACAGACACAGCAGCTTGGATTTTTCTGATTTCCAGCCCTTACAGCCAATCTGTTCCCCCAGGGAGAGACCCCTGGCATTCTGCCATGAGATGAAAAATACCCATATAGCTGTAGCCAAGTCTGAGGCCTTGGCCTCCCCAAAGCAGAGATGGAAAACAGAGATTTCAAATGAAAATGATTGAGCCATTGTTGCTGACAAGAGGTCCAAGGGAACCAATCAAGGATTGGAGGAGTGAAGGTATTTTTCATGGAGTGGTACAAAGGTTGGGAACAGCAAAGACAAAGAATTATGGAGCAAAGAAGCTAAACACTTTGAACCGAGCATTTTCTCTAAACAAGAAATTCACATGGAATGAGTTCAAAATGATGCAGCCTCAATTAATGTCCTGAGGTTTCCAATTTCAATCTCTGATAATGAAGATGAACTAGAAAAATCCTAAATCTTGATGTATTGAGTTACCTAAGCAAAAAATAAAAACCAAAACCCTAAATAGATACCGATGTCCTGTTTCACCCACATTAAAAAGTGAAACTGGGGAGGAAGAGGGCTTCCCAGGTGGCTCAGTGGTAAAGAATCTGCTTGCTAATGCAAGATATGTAGGTTCAATCCCTTGGGTCAGAAGGATCCCCTGGAGGAGCAAATGGCAACCCACTCCAGTATTTTTGCCTGGAAAATCACATGGACAGAGGAGTCTGTGGGACTACAGTCCATAGGGTTGCAAAGAGTCGGACAGGACTGAGCAATTGAGTGTGCACTGGGAAAAAAAACACAGGTTTGCCTTTGTTATCACTGGGTTTCTTACGCTGCTGTGGAGACCTGAGAAACGCAATCGGAACGCAAAAACAAATGACGATGATAGACTGGCAAAAGTTCCACACGAGCAAATGATCACGTGGATCTTTTGTGTGTGGCTTAATTATTCCTGGTCATGGCAGCTGGACTTCACAGTAAGAAAGAAAGGGGACAACTCCCTAGAAAACAGAGAGGTTCCTCCTGATAAAACACACTGCCGACAGTCAAGGGCTTGCTGGATTCCAGCGAGCCCACCAGAAACTGCTCATTTGTGAGTTAGAGCTTTTAAAAAGGACAGGAATTTTCCTAGGGAACACCCATGAATATTTTCCATATCTGTGCTGGGTCATTAGCTCAGAACCTTTTATTTTTGTTGATGGGAATTATTTCCACAGAAATAGGTGCGACAGAGGGTATGTTATTATTTATTAGTATTTCATCCATTGGGCAAGTATTTATTCAGTGCCTAGAGAGCCTGCTCTGCCCCAAGCACCGAAGACAAGCAGTGCACAGCTGGATTTATGAATCAAGTCCTGGTCTACTTAAATATATGAAAATTAAATTGTATAGGAGTCAGTAAAACATTAACAATATTATTTTTAGTATTTCATCCATTGGGCAAGTATTTATTCAGTGCCTAGAGAGCCTGCTCTGCCCCAAGCACCGAAGACAAGCAGTGCACAGCTGGATTTATGAATCAAGTCCTGGTCTACTTAAATATATGAAAATTAAATTGTATAGGAGTCAGTAAAACATTAACAGTAACAAAATATTGTCAGAAAATTTATGGCTTTTAAAAAATCCTTTGGGGTATTAGCATAGGCTGTTTGGATGACTGAATTTAAAAATAAATCAATAGAGAAAAGTGGATGGCTGCAAAAGTTTTCTTAAGAAATCACCTGATACTAATGAATTAGCAAACAGTGGCCATGGGCACAGTGGCTATAGCACAATTGTAGTTTGTCAATTACATGCATAGTGTTGGTGCCACAGGACACAGGAGATGCAGAATAGAACAGAGACTTTTTATCCTTAAGGGAAGAAAATACCTTTCTTGCAAAGTTAATTAACTGTAGGTTAACTACTCTTCCAAGAAAAGATTAGATAAAGGGGCTGGCCATCATCAATACTAACTTTAAGGTAATTTGTGCCTGTTAGCAATCATGTTGAAGTCTGAAGCATAGATAATTTTTTTCACTAAAATTGAAAGATGAGACAAATCAGATTTGCCCTTTTCCTGCTCCCCCCACCAAAATCTTATTATTTTTTAACAATGTGCCAACTTTCTACTTATTTGCTTCTCCTTTGGCTTATGTGTACTCTTAACCTTTCAATATGTTTCAGTTTCCCATCCTGGGAGTTTTAGGTGTATAAAGTTAGAATACCAGTTCACTGGGGGCTGAGGTGCCTCTGAAACGTGGCTCAAAATCTTGACATTAAAAAGCCAGTTTTGGCTTAAATCCCACTCCTGAATTGACATGTGATCTCTGGCAAGTTACCAAAGACCTGTTTCTAAATTCTTTCTAATGGATTTCATCTGCTTAAAAGAGACATCGGGGAGAACTGATGTTGAAAAGTGTGGCATTGCTCAGGAAGAAGGTCTTGCCACACTGGCAATACCTAAACATTCTGGGCTTGGAACAGTGACCGTTTTTCAATGCTGAGACGAGCTGGATAGGGTTCTCCAGATAAAACCAGATGTCTCCCATGTATGGTAACGGTCCCATTTGGCATTGCTTGGGAACAGATTTTACTCAGGCTTCTTGGTCAAACTTCTGACAGCCATAAAATAATCTCAGGCCTCCCGAATTATTCCTAGGGGATATGCCCCAGCTTTAGAAGACTAAAATGCTACAGCATTAATGTCTGTACCCACGGAGCAACAGTGACCCCCAGTGGCCAGCAGTGTGGTCCTCTTAATCAGCATCCATTCATCAAGTGAAGTTGCTCAGTCGTGTCGGACTCTCAGCGACCCCATGGACTGCAGCCTCCCAGGCTCCTCCATCCATGGGATTTTCCAGGCAAGAGTACTGGAGTGGGTTACATTGCCTTCTCCGTCCATTCATCCAGGTGGTAACTATTAACTAAATCAATGCCTCTTGGCAGTGGGGACTTCCCAAGTGGTAAAGAACCCGCATGCCAATGCAGGAGACATAAAGAG
Source organism: Madoqua kirkii (assembly GCA_006408675.1). Taxonomy (NCBI): domain Eukaryota; kingdom Metazoa; phylum Chordata; class Mammalia; order Artiodactyla; family Bovidae; genus Madoqua; species Madoqua kirkii. The sequence continues at coordinate 45,627 of SJYC01103562.1, forward strand.
AGATGGGTTTGATCCCTGGGTGAAGAAGATCTTGCATGAAGAATCCCTTGGACAGAGGAGCCTGGCAAGCTATAGTCCATAGGGTCGCAAAGAGCTGGACAAGACTAAAGTGACTTAGCATGCACTTGACATGTTTGTGTCACTTTCAAAACAAAGTATAAATGTCGCTATAGCCATGGCAAAAATCTATATTAAGTTGGTGCTTGTTAAGCGTTCTTTGTGACTAGCTCAGGGTCAAATTGTTTCTTTTGCAACCCTGTTATCAAAAACACCCTTCATTCAGTCACCCAGTCGTGTCCGACCCTTTGCGACCCCGTGGACTGCAGCATGCCAGGCTTCCCTGTCCCTTACCAACTCCTGGAGCTGGCTCAAACTCATGTCCATCGAGTCGGTGATGCCATCCAACCATCTCATGCTCTGTCATCCCTGCTTTCAATCTTTCCCAGCATCAATCTTTTCCAGTGAGTCAGTTCTTCACATCAAGTGGCCAAAGTATTGGAGCTTCAGCATCAGTCCTTCCAGTGAATATTCAGGACCGATTTTCTTTAGGATTGACTGGTCTGAAAACACCCTGAGCTGACCTGAAGTCGCTCAGTCATGTCCTACTCTTTGTGACTCCATGGACTGTAGCCTACCAGGCTCCTCGGTCCGTGGGATTTTCCAGGCAAGAGTACTGGAGTCGGTTGCCATTTCCTTATCCAGGGGGTCTTCCCAACCCAGGGATCGAACCCGGGTCTCCTGCATTGTAGGCAGACGCTTTACCATCTAAGACACCAAGGAAGCCCCGAAAACACCCTAGGATGTGCTAATTCCCTGTTTGAGGATTAAATCATTTTTAATTAAATGATTCCTGCTTAGAAAACCAGATTCAAGTTCTCACTCTCCATGTCTGTATGCCTTTATATGTATCATTTAAGCTTTTTGAGTCTATATCTATAAAATGTAAGAAACGGTGGTTATGTGGTAAGGATTAGAGATACCACACAGAACATGCCTAGCACCTGAGAAAAAGTGGAAGTGTTAGTCACTCAGTCATGTCTGACTCTTTGCAACCCCATGAACTGTAGCCCACCAGGCTCCTCTGTCCGTGGAATTCTCCAGGCAAGAATACTGGAGTGGTGTGCCATTCCCTTCTCCAGAAGATCTTCCTGACCTAGAGACCGAGCTCAGGTCTCCTGCATCGCAGGCGAATTCTTTACCAATCAGTCTGAATAGGCACTTAGTCGATGACAACCATTAGTGCCATTCCCTTCTCCAGAAGATCTTCCTGACCTAGAGACCGAGCTCAGGTCTCCTGCATCGCAGGCGAATTCTTTACCAATCAGTCTGAATAGGCACTTAGTCGATGACAACCATTTTGGTGATGGTGATATTGGAGACTGGACTGAATGTGTGATGATGTCAGGGCGTTATTAATTTGTTGAACCAAATCCATCATATATATATATTTTAGTGGGGGCTGGAGAGGGGAAAAGCCATTCTACCTAACCTGTGTTCTGCCTTTTCGTTCCTAGTCTTTGAAGCCATCAAATCATGCTACCATCCAGAGTATAGTGAGAGCTGTGGGGGTCGTTCCTGGAATTCCCGAGCCTTGCTGTGTGCCAGAAAAGATGTCCTCACTCAGCATCTTGTTCTTTGATGAAAACAAGAATGTGGTACTTAAAGTATATCCAAACATGACAGTAGAGTCGTGTGCTTGCAGATAACCTGGTGAAGAACTCATCTGGATGCTTAACTCAATCATTAGTTTATTTTTATGGACTTTTTTTGCACTGCCAATGCATTTCATTTCAAAAGATTTTTCAGTAGTCAAAGGCAAATGAGTCAATAGACTGATGATTTCCACCGAGGAGAACTGGACTGTATTTGTTTCTGAATGTAACTCAAAGCAAGATTAAAGTAAATATGGAAATCTTTTTCTTTAAAAAAAATAATTACACAAGAAAAACAATCACTCAAACTGTTTTTAGAACTGTTGGAGAACACACTGATTTATTTTTGTAATGGGCTTTGAAAATAGATTGGAAACAAACAATAGCTTATCATTGATCTCTGCTCACAGAAATAGAATATTTCATATTTTAATGCAGGCTTCTTGCCTTGGATTCCTGAGCAACTTAGCAAGTGCTAAATAATTCAATCAGATGGTGAAGAACTCATCTGGATGCTTAACTCAATCATTAGTTTATTTTTATGGACTTTTTTTGCACTGCCAATGCATTTCATTTCAAAAGATTTTTCAGTAGTCAAAGGCAAATGAGTCAATAGACTGATGATTTCCACCGAGGAGAACTGGACTGTATTTGTTTCTGAATGTAACTCAAAGCAAGATTAAAGTAAATATGGAAATCTTTTTCTTTAAAAAAAATAATTACACAAGAAAAACAATCACTCAAACTGTTTTTAGAACTGTTGGAGAACACACTGATTTATTTTTGTAATGGGCTTTGAAAATAGATTGGAAACAAACAATAGCTTATCATTGATCTCTGCTCACAGAAATAGAATATTTCATATTTTAATGCAGGCTTCTTGCCTTGGATTCCTGAGCAACTTAGCAAGTGCTAAATAATTCAATCAGCTTTGATGTTTATCTTAAATTTGTGGAGACTATTGTTTACCTGTGTTTTTCTTTGTAGATCCTTGTGTGACTAGCTGAGTGGAGGATGTGTGCTGAGTGTCACTGTGTATGGATGTGAACACATTCCCAGGGACGTGTGTCCTCTTTTGGAAGATTGGCTTAACATGATTTTATAATTCAGTCTGCCTGGGATTCTTGTTTTTTTCATTTCATGTTCTGATAAGCGTCATTCAATTATGAGAAGTTTACCAAAATGGATAGAGTGGTCCAAGAGGGTATGCGAGAGTTACCACTTTCCTCAGCCATTTATTTGGAAATACTGATTTTTCATGTCATAGTCCTCACAAGATCAGCAACCAGCAACCCAGTTTTCAAAAACCCAGATCTAATTATTTTTCTGTATCTCTCTTCCACAAGCGCTTTTATTTGTTCTTTTAAATTGACCTTAAACATGCAATTAATTCTCTTGATATACCTTTGCTTCCTATAAAGTAATCAATAGATACCAAGGCTCAGTGGATGGACTCTTGGAAATTTCTTTTTTTTTTTAATACTTTATTCTATTTTACAACACTGTATTGTTTTTGCCATACATTGACATGAATCAGCCACAGGGGTACACGATCTCCCAATGCCAAAGCCCCCTCCCACCTCCCACTCCACACCATCTCCCCGGATCATCCTGTACACCAGCCCCAAGCATCCTGTATCCTGTATTGAACATTGACTGGCACTTCATTTCTTATATGATAGTATACATGTTTCAGTGCCATTCTCCCAAATCATCCCACCCTCTCTGTCTCCCTCAGAAGCCAAAAGTCCATTCTGTACCTCTGTATCTCTTGTTGTCTCACTTACAGGGTCATCATTACTATCTTTCTAAATTCTTGGAGATTTCTTTAAGTGACCAATCTAATCACAATCACAAGTCCACATCCTCGTTCACCTACTATGTCCACATCCAGACACTTTTTTACATTGATAGTGGCTTTTGGTTCAGACAGGGAATCTATTCTTTAGTAAAGTTGACTATGAATTATCCAGCAAGAAAGGGAATTGAATCTATACATTTGTGGTTTTTCCCCCCCCATTTCCATTTGTCATAAATATCTCCTCTCACACTTTTACCCTTGAGAAATTGTTTCAAAAATCTTTTCCTCGCTCTGTTTATGTGTGTCAGAAGTGTTTTCAGACCATGGATTGTTGTTGATGTTCTCTCTATGGTTAATTGTTATCTAAGTTCAGGCTGACCTGATTAGAGTCAACTAAGCCATTTCAGAGGCTGGGAAGTTATCAGAAGACACAGAAGGCATGGAGTCTGTTCTGTCTCTGCCTATAGTTATCTGTCTGTGGTGGCTCGTAATTTAATGTTAAATGACACCCCACTCCAGTACTCTTGCCTGGAAAATCCCATGGATGGAGGAGCCTAATAGGCTGCAGTCCATGGGTCGCTAAGAGTCGGGCCTGACTGAGCGACTTCCCTTTCGCTTTTCTCTTTCATGCATCGGAGAAGGAAATGGCAACCCACTCCAGTGTTCTTGCCTGGAGAATCCCAGGGATGGGGGAGCCTGGTGAGCTGCCATCTATGGGGTCACATAGAGTCGGACACAACTGAAGTGACTTAGCAGCAGCAGCAGAGCATCTATTTTATGAAAGACATGTGTTAAGTGTCTTCACTGGTAAAAATAAACAGGCAGACTAGTTAAGCTGAAAGGTCCTTCTGCCACCAAAAGTTTGGGTTTACAGTAGTTGTTATGTCACACGTATCTTCCTTGAATGGATGGTAACGATAGAGCTAAAAACCTGCCAGTGTGGCTGTTCATAAACCAAAGGCAGAAACATCCTGTTCTGTGTTTGCCGATATGGCATCCCCTGCCATTTAAATAGTATTTCTGTCTTATTGGAAACCCATTAAAAAGAGTACCATGAAAAGACGCTCTTTGACACTTCTGGGATGTGTGTTGACTCCATGAATGAGAAACATCTGTTCTAAATGATGAATGAAACTCTGGTACCTGAGTTGCTATGGTTTCTTCTAGTTCATTTTTTGTTCTGGTAGCATACAGATTCAAAATGAGATGTAATGAAATTATTTTCTGCTAAATTTTATCAAAAATTTGAAACACATTTATATAATACAAGTGACACCAAGTGTGGCTGCTCTACCCTGGTCATGATCTTTCCATAAATATTACTTTTATTTCATTGGTAGATTGGGTGAAATTCTTAATTTAGTTTTTTCTAGAGATGTATCTACCAAAATCTCTTAACAATTCCCAGTTTTCTTTCTCAGCCTTCTTCTCTCCAGATGTCTGTCAGCTACCTTTAACTTAAATTGATGCTCACTTGTTATAAATTAAATTCTACAATGGCCAAAACAATCTCTAAATAATAACTATTTCCAAATTTGAAGTAATTGATATGACAAAATTAGAACATAATAAAAGTCATTGGGTTGACTTTTAGCAATCAAAATAGCTTTTGACTAGTAGTTATTTTTCGACAAGCTTGTAACCATTATTAATTATCTCCTGCATTGAAGCCATATTATGGTATAAATGGGAAAAAGTTTGGTTCCCCAAAATAAAGGAAAATTACT